>ML826133.1:102007-114484 GCA_009831015.1 Picea engelmannii
GCATTCCTGTTTATTGTAAAAAGGCCTTCAGAGCCTCATTTTAATCATCTTCTTGCGAATGCGAGTAGCCGTCACATCTCTTCTCAGAGATAAGATGCCACCATTCTAGCGAGTCTTTCACTCTGTGTTTTTACAGTCTCTATACATTTATTTCATTAATAGAAAATGTGTATTACTGTATATCTATTTTTATGGTTGCATCTCTAATACATTTCTGTTACATTATTGAATATCTGCAATATCTCTGTGCATTTCTTTATTATATCTCCGCTCTCATTTCGTGTCGAAAATAAATCCGGATCACACTGCCCCTTTCAGGTGGGGTTGGGATTTCAAACATTGGGTCCCACAGATGTTGCACCACCCCTTGAAGCCACCCCGACATACTCGTCCCATGCTCAAACTGAAGCCAAAAAATCTACCTGATTGATTGAGCAGATCCAACACATCTACCAACATGTTCAGGATATTTTGCAGAAATCTAATTCCAAGTACAAGCAGCGCCATGATCAACATCGGGTGCCACACAAGATTCGGGTGGCAGATAAAGTTTGCTTGCACTTACAGAAAGAACGCCTTACAAGACCCCATCAGAAGCTTCATCCATTCCTGTATGGACCTTATACCATCACCAAGGTTGTAGGTGACAATGCTTGTGAGCTCAATATTCCCCCCTTCCTTGGCTTGCACCTAGTGTTTAATGTGGACCTCCTTCAGCCATACTTTCCACCATTATTGGACACCTCAGAGGTAGCAGAACAGTTGACACTAACAAAACTCAACCCTGACTGCATGGAACATGCATCCAATGATTATATAGTGGGTACACGTGTCAAGGGAACTCGACAACAAATGTTTCATCTTTATCGTGTTTTCAAAGCAGGGAAGCTCCTGCACCAAGGAAAGTGGCTCACCTGAGGCCAAATTCAGTAGAATTTTCCTCATCTAGTGGGGGAAATCAACGCAATGGAGACCATTTCTTCCTAAGGGGGGAATATTGATCCAGGTCGATATCAGTGTCCACCCACCTATTCCAACTAGCTCACATACAAATGTCATCTTGGCAGTTTCAATTTTCATCTTGGCAATTTTTTTCTACATTTTCGGGTCCCAAACTTTTGGGGTCGTTTTGAGGCCCTAAACAACATTTTTTGGGCCCACAACGGTCCCACTATAAATGAAGTTAGAGTGTGATGGCATAATGTGTATTCCTCGGATAGACCTTTCCAACGGGATATTGTGCGCCTAAAACAGAGATCGTATGTAAAAGTTACAACCCCGTGAAGTTAATGTACCAACTTACCCCAATGGGGCCCACATGAATTTTGGCGCTTCATCTCCTAGGGCTAGGTTTTTGTATGTCTAGGGTTTTGGCATTCATTTTTTATGTTAAAAGGCCTTTGGATCCTCATTGTACTTATATTCTTTTGAATGAACGCATCCATCACATCTCTTCTCAGAGATGAGCCGCCACCATTCTAGCAAGCTTGTTTCAGTCTGCATTTTACAGTTTCAACATGATATTTATTTATTAAATAGAAGCCAAATATTTTTGTATCTCTTTTATTGTTCATTGTATATTTGTGTTAATAATATAGATCATTATTCATTTCGTTCTTCTCATAAAATCTGGATCAGTGGTGCCAGTGGCATAATAAATGTTATCCAAGAATACCCACTTGGAACATGTTCACTAAAGAAGTTTGTGCCCGTTTTGATAGGGAATCACATTTTTTGGGTAGGCTCACCAAGCTGTGCCAAACTGGATTAGTCACATATTTCATCATGACATTTGAACAGTTGGATATCATGATTGAGGTCTTATCTGATGCATTTTACCTTGAATTTTTTATCAATGGCTTAAAGGAATCCATCTAGGCTCATGTGAACATGCATCATCCTACTACATGGTTGCAGGGATGTCAATTAGCAAAGGAAGTTGAGACCATCCTTCAGGAACCACCCATGAAGGCTCCATTTCTCACCTGTCCTCTCCCTGGGGCTCACCCAGCTCTGACATAAACATTGAAGGTCCAAAAGGTATCTCCAACAAAAATGGTGGAACATTGCAAGAAAGGACTTTGCTACTATAGTGATGAAAAGTATTCCCCAGGGCATAGTTGTAGAGAACAAAATTTCTTCCATATTGATGCATTGGCTTCCTCTCCCTATGAAGACATCCCAACAGATGAGGCTCATGCCCCAGAGGAGGCTCAACTAAGTGATCATGCTGAAGCTCCAGTTGTAACCCCTATGGAACCATATGAACCCATCATATCGCTTCATGCACTCTTGGGTATTTCGGCCCCAAAAACATTGAATATCAAGGGCTACATCAAACATAGGCTAATGGTGGTATTGATTTATAGTGGTAGAACCCATAATTTTATTCATCGTAGGCTTGTTGATGAGATCCATTGCTTTGTCCGTCATGTTTCTAATTTTCAAATCCTCATCGCTAATGGTGGTACTATGAAGTGTGGGGGCTGTTGTGAGAATGTCAAACTCCAAATGGGTGATTATCATGTGAAAACCCACATGTTCTCTATTTCCATGGGTGGTTGTTATATTGTATTAGGAGTGGAATGGCTTCGCACTCTGGGGCCAATCACAATGGATTATCAACAATTATATATGAGCTTCACCCAAGATGCTTACCCCTATACCCTTCGAGGTCTCCAAGTGGGCTCTTCTGAAATCATCATCTCTCACAGGATGGAAAAAATTGTTGAAGAAAGGCCACCATGGTGTGATTGCTTAATTTAATTCCATCCAAGTCACTTAACATGCCTCTCAGGTAGTTCCTCCTAGCCTGCAACTCATCTTGGAAAAGTACCCCAAGGTCTTTGAGGTTCCCACAACCTTACCTCCTTCCAGGGGTGAGCATGATCATAGAATCCCTCTCCTTCTGGGAAGTGAACCCCCCAATGTATGTCCCTACCGATATCCATTTGCTCAAAAAAATGAAATAGAAAAGATGGTACCAGAATTACTGGAGGCGGGGGTAATTCTCCCTAGTACCAGCCCATATTCTTCACCAATGGTGATGGTCTTAAAGAAAGAAGGTTCTTGGCACATGTGCCATGATTTTTTGTGCCCTGAATAAAGTGACCATCATATATAAGTTTCCCATTCTTATCGTTGATGCTCTGTTAGATGAACTCCAAGGTTCCTGTGTATTCACCAAATTATCCCTTCACTCCGACTATCACCAGATTTGGATGAAGGAGAAATATATTCCAAAGACTGCTTTTAGAACTCATGAAGGACATTATGAATTCGTGGTCATGCCTTTTTTCCTTTGCAATGCCCCATCCACCTTTCAAGTATCATGAATAAACTATTGAAGCCTTACCTTTGGAAGCTTGTCTTGGTTTTCTTTGATGACATCCTCATTTATAGCCGCAATTGGGATAGCCACCTTCTTCATGTGGAAAAATTCCTTCACTTGCCGCAGGAAAACCAATTATTTTTCCAAAAGACCAAATGTTCATTTGGATCCAGTGAAGTGGAATACTTGGGACACATTGTCAGTCATGAAGGGGTAAAAATGAACCCCAAAAAGATACAATCTATGCAGGAGTGGTTGTGACCCACGACCTTAAAACGCCTAAGGGGTTTTCTTGGTCTCATAGGATATTACAGGAAATTTGTCCACCATTATGGAAAAATTTCTAATCCCTTGACCGATCTCCTTAAGAAGAATTCATTTCATTGGACACGAGCTACTGAGCAAGCCTTCATAGATTTAAATATGACCATGTGCACCACTCATGTCCTAGAAGCTCCTGACTTCAACAAAACATTTGTGGTGGAATCAGATGCTTCTAGAACTAGTATAGGTGTAGTGCTCACATAATATGGTCTACCTTTGGCCTTTACTAGCCAAGCGTTGAGTGGCCACAATCTGGGCAGATCTATGTATGAAAAAAAAATGATGGCCATTCTCCATGCGGTGCACACATGGAGTCCATATCTCTTGGGACGTCATTTTCAGATCAAATCATATCACCATAGTCTAAAATATTTTTTGGAGCAACAACTATTCTCCCCAGAACAAAATAAGTGGTTGACCAAAATGTTGGGTTATGATTATGAAATCATATACAAAAATGGAAAAGATAATATAGTACTCGATGCATTTTCAATACAAGATGAGGAGGATGACTCCCTCTTTTCCTTATCTTTACCGGTCCCTAATTGGATTGAAGAAGTACACCAACAGTGGCTAACACACCTAACTATCTCCAATTTAATTCACAACCTTCATGGGGACCCTAATCCTCCCATCAACTACACTTGGAAGGATAATATTCTCATAAATAAGGATCACTTGGTTCTATCACCCTCTTCATCACTCAAGCCAAGGCTCTTAAATGAGTTGCACTCATCAGTTGTTGTGGGTGACTCGGGGTTCCAAAAGACATATGCTCGTGCCCTTCATTATTTTTTCTGGGAAGGAATGAAGAAGGATATCCTTCACGTTATCACAAAATGTTAGGTGTGCCAATGTAATAAAGGTGAAACTATCAAGTCTCCAGGCGCCCTACACCCCTACCCATTCCAGCTTCTATGTGGACATAAATATCCATGGATTTTATAGTGGGACTTCCTAAATCTGGGAACAAGTACGACATCATGGTGGTGGTTGATCGCCTCTCCAAGTATGATCATTTTTGTGAATTACCCCACCCTTTCACACCGGCACTAGTAGCACAAGTTTTCCTTGATCATATTTTCAAGTTACATGGCATGCCCACTTCTATTGCATCTGATCATGACCCAACTTTCACCAGCACATTTTGGGAAGTGTTGTTTAAATTGCAGGGCACCCAATTGAAAATGAGCACATCCTATCACCCCCAGTCTAATGGCCAAACAGAAGTGGTCAAAAAATGTTTGGAAACCTACTTGCGTTGTTTTGCTTCAAACAAACAACACCAGTGGGTGCAATAGCTTCCCTTGGAATAATGGTGGTACAATACTTCCTATCACACAACCACTAAAATGACCCCATATGAAGCAGTGTATGGAAAACGCCCACCTACAGTCACTACCTATCTTCCAGCACATCAAAGGTCCAATCTATTGATTCAATGTTGCAAGGTTGCACAACCACCCTAGTGGCTCTGAAGGATAACCTCCACATGGCCCAAAATCGCATGAAGCAACAAGTGGGCCATCATCATTTAGAAAGGGTTTTTTAGGAAGGTGATCAGGTGTTTCTCCAGCTCCAAACTTACAAGCAAATGTCTCTCAAAGCTCAGGGACATCACAATTTGGCACCCAAGTTTTATGGGCCCTACCAGATCATCAAGTGTATTGGGTCAATGGACTACAAATTGGCCCTTCATGTTACTTCCAAAATCCATCTGATGTTCCATGTTTCATGTCTAAAGAAAGTGGTGGGACAGAATTTTAGGGTCCAAACCATCCTTCCGGGATTAGATGAAGAAGGCTCCCTTTTGATCCAACCAGAAGCAGTCCTCAATCACCGTGAACATCATTTGCATGGAAGAACTATCAAGGAAGTGTTGATCAAGTGGAAGGACACATCACCATACGATGTGACCTGGGAACCAATGACCATATTCCAACAATTTCCACACAGGACAAGGTTGCTTTTGAAGGGGGAGGGCATGTTAGGATCTGATCCTAACCCCTCTCCATGGATCATTATTTAGTAGGATATGTTTTCGATGTAATAAAGGTCAAAATTATTTAATAAGGCCTAATAAATAAAGGAGAATAAGTCAATGTAAGAAGACCTAATAGAAGCTTCCTCTTCTAGAAAGATCTTCTTGTAGAAGTTTCCTTAGAAGGTAGAATTAGTATAAATAAGAGTAGGAGGCATTGGATATTTTTGTCTTGTAGATTATTGTAATAGAGCTATGCTCTGTTGGAGGTTTCCCCCTTGAAGAGGCAAGCGAACATTGTTATCATTAATAAAGGTGCTCTTTCTGGTGTTATTCTGGTATTATTTTGATATTGTTCTGGATATATCATTGGTGTTCTTCCATTGCTTGATAAATATTTATGTTATGTATACTATGTTATATCTAGAATATTGCACATCTCCACCAGATATTCACTCCCATTACCTGGTTAAGAGTGCAGGGATATCATAGACCAATATCTCAAGAGTGTTTTGGCTTGCATAGATCATCCCATTTCACCAGTGCCCATTTTTTACCTTCCTTATTGCCTTTCCAAAGAAATTTCCTTTGGATGGATCTGACAGAGTTAAGGATGAAATTTGTGGTGGCCGAAGCAGATAAGAGATAGATAGGAATGGCTTGTAGAACTAATTTCAAGAGGATGAGCCAATCAAGAAAGTTTAAATATTGAAAGGTCCAGGAACTAAGACGATGTTTTAATGAGTCAAGGAGAGATTCCCATGAGTTGATGCGAAGGGAGTTGTGAATTAAGGGAACACCAAGATACTTTGATGGAAGGGAGCTCCTAGGAAAATCGAGGATGTTGAATAGGTGGTTTTGAATCGCTTGTAGAGTGTTTAAGAAAAAAAAAATTGAGATTTGGTTGAGTTGATAAAGATGCCTGAAGTCGCACTGAAGTTTGAGAGGATGTTGTGAATGGTAGTGGCTTCTTTAGCAGTATATTCACCCAACATCATAGTATCATCTATGAAATGACTATGTGATACAGGTGAGTTGATACTAGAAATACAGAGACCTTTAAGATTAACGTTATTGATGTGGGATTTGATGTAGCGAATGATACCTTTTGCCATGATGACAAACAAAAAGGGTGAAAGGGGATCACTCTGTCTAATTCCTCTAGAAGGGGTAAAGGTCTTGGAAGGGGTCCCGTTAATGAGAATGGAGAAGAAATAAGTGGAGGTGAGTTTTAGGATCCAATTCACCCATTCTGATTGAAAACCAAAAGCTATAAGAATGTGTTTCATGTATTTCCATCTAACTATATCAAAAGATTTTGTGAAGTCTAATTTGATAATCATTCCTGGAGCATGCGAAGACTTGAGTGAGTATATTGCTTCATGAGAAAGAATTACACAATCAAGGATTTGTCTTCCCTCTACATATCTGGATTGTTCATTTGAAATAATGAAAGATAGGAGAGGCTTGAGGTGTATTTCAATTACCTTAGTTATGATTTTTTAGATGATGTTGCAAAGGCCGATGGGTCTGAAATTCTTTGGATGAGAAACTCATTCTTCCTTGGGAATGATATTAAGGAAAGTGGCGTTGAGAGCTAGAAGGATGTTTTGGGAGAGACGTGAGTCTTCCAAAAGAAGCCAAACCTCTTCTCGAACCATCAGCCAACAATAGTGGAAGAATTTTGTGGTAAATATGTCTGGTCCAGGAGATTTACCAATGAGCATCTCTTTGACTGCTTGATTTACCTCTTCAATAGAAATCTGACAGAGAAGAGTTGCGTTCTGATCTGCATTGATAATATTTGGTATGTTTCTGGTTATTTTTTCTATATCAGTAGAGTGATCTAGGTTGGGCTCAGTGAGAATGGACTTGTAATAATCAATGAGCTCTTATTCTATGCCTACATGATCCAAAATGGAGTGACCCTACTCATTTTCCAACCATGTGATTATGTTGATATGGTGCCTTTGGATCATAGATTTGTGGAAACAATTTGTGTTTTTTTCTCCTTCTCGAAGCCATTTCATGTGGGATTTATGGCACCACAATATATGTTCCTAGGTGTGATGATCATTCAACTGTTTTTGTAGAGAAGCTTCTTACTCTTGAAGTTGTTTGTAGCTACCATTAAGGATTATTTCTTGTTGAATTTCTTGCATCTTTTGTTCCATCTCTTTTTGTTCTTGAAAGATATTTCCAAACACCGTTTTGTTCCATATTTTGAGATGCTATTTGAAGTTTTTTAACTTTTGTTGAAATATGTATATGAGAGTTCCATGAGTTACCTCTCCATTCTTCTACCAGTTGGGGGAATTCTCCTGAAATTCTGGATGGGAAAGCCATAATTTCTCAAAATGAAATGGTTGTGCCTGGGAGGACAATCCATGTCCAACCAGAGTTGGATTGGCTAGTGATCTGATCCTGAAGCATGGATGATACTAGCTTCCATCAGTTGTCCTTCCATCATGAGTGATTCAAATATTAGAAATCAATCTAGTTTGCAGGAAATTTGATTAGAGATCAATTGACAGTTCGATCAAGCGAACATTCTATCTCGGAATTACAGATAAATAAGTCTAATATTTTCAATAGAATCCTGGAAGGCTTCAACTTCTTTGTCAATCCTCCTTAGCCCGCCTCTTTTTTCCTCCGGGGATTTGATTAGATTAAAATCTTCACCTAGAATCCAGATGCGAGTTTCAGTCAAAGAGCTAAGGTGAGTGAGGCTTTTCAAGAAGTTACTTTTTTCCCGAGTGTCTTGTGGTCCATAAACGTTAGTTATCAACCCTGTTTTATCCGAGCCAATAAGCATGTAACTAGTTGAGAGTGTCCATATGGTAGAGAATAAATCTTCCATAATGATTATTTTTGGGTTCCATAGGATTGTTATGCCCCCTACTGCTCCTATGGAATCTGTATACATGAAGTTGTTGTTCTTCCAACTTTTAGAAAGAAGGGATTCCACTATTGTTCCTGCGCATTTGGTTTCTTGTAGAAGCAATATGTTGGGATTCTATATCATGATGTTGCTTCAAAGGATTATTTGTTTCGTCCTTCCGTTGAGACCTCTTATGTTCCATGAGATTATCTTCATGAGGAAGGGGGATTTTTGGGTCGAAATAAACCATCTACGAGCTTCTGAATTTGACCAGAATTAACCATGTAGTTGCCAATCTCCTGTATTAGTTTATGTGTTGATTTTCGACCTCTTTTTCCTACTTCTTTAATCGGTTTGCATGGATCTTTGTGTTGTTCTGGATGGATATTGAGTCCATTGTTGGATCTGGAAGTGGCTCCAGCCATGGAGTTGAGGTATACCTTATGGACGTTTCTGAGTTGATCTGGGGGGATATATTGTGGTTCTTGTTTCCTGTAAGCTTCCTTCAACCTTACCAAGTCTATTTCGGCTACCTCATGATCATCCCATTTGATGTCCATTTCACCTCATGTCTCGAGGATGGGATATTTTGTGACTGCGATAGTCAGGGGAGGAGGGAGGATTTGTTCTAATATGGGTTCAAAGCTTTCTTTGGATTTAGCCTTTGCGTTGGATTTATTAGTCGATGGGAGAGAGTTATTACAGGGAGAGTCTTCAGAGAGGTTATTGAGAACTTCAAAAGATTTACTGGTAGAAGGTCCGTTGGAGGGGGATAATTGAGTTTTTCTGGGATTTTTCCGTTGATGTCCTTGTACTTGGGTAAATCCATGTTTTGGCTTATCTTGAGGGTTCATTGTAAGGGAAGGGATATCATTGAGAGGGAAGTCTAAAAAATATGACCATGTTCATGAAGTTTTCAGCATCATAACGGAATGTGTTCATAATCTATGGTTTGCTCCCATTATTCATCTTGATATTCCAATTTGATGGAGCCTGGAAGAGGCTTTGAGATGTTCATGTAAACACATATGTGTGCATAGGAAGTGTAGCGAATCTGCTTTGTTTCCTTGACTGATTTGATGAAGATGCTTAGGGTGTTGTCAAAACCTTCAAGGATTTATCCTAGCCAAAATTCTTAGGGTAGACAGTATAGTCGAATCCATATTAGGGAACAGGGGAAACCCTCTTTTTCCGGGTTAAAGCGTTATGTTCAGAAGCGAAGGTAAAGACCTGCAGAGTTATAAAAATATGGGTCATTTTCAAAGATTCTATCTCTGTCTTCCAGGTTATTGAAGATGGTACTAAAGTGTCCTTTGGATCCAAGTTGAAGATCATAATTCCCTTTGGGTTTCCACCAGGTATTGATCCATTTGATGAGATCATTCTCAGAGGGCCATAGGCCTAGAAATTTACCAATGAGAGCATGGTCTCTCATGTATTGAATTTGAGCGCCTACTCTAATGGAAGTTATCACATACCTAGGGGTTGTGGAGGCTTGAGGAATACATTTTCCTGGTATCCAGTTGCGAGCCACTTTTGGATGAGAGGATTCAACATCCATCTCCATCCCTTTGTTGCAACCTATCTCTTCCTGCATTATTTTATCTCTGAGGTGTGGCGACGGATCAAAAGGGGGTCACGTGCTTTTGTTTCCATTCATTTCACCGGCTGCAACATTTCAATATGAGGGGGCTTTCGCCCCCTCTTCGGATTCCATGAGCTTCGATTGAGTGTAATAAGTGAGGAGGGGGAAAATAGTAGAAAGGGGCATTGATTGTGAAACCCTAGAGGTGCTTGTACATCAGAAACCCTAAGCAAAGTCACTAGATCAAGTCACTATACATTGTTCATCTCCAATTAATTATATGATTTATATTACAATACATTAAATATATTTATATTTTTTCTTATGAATAAGAGTTTAAATTGTAACTAAGGATAGTATATGGTTTCATATATGGGATTAAGACTATATGTCATTAAAAAGCACATGATTCCAGTGGAGGTAGTCTCACAGTTAAAATGGATTTACACTAGTGCCACATTCCAAAAAAAATCTTAATTTATGACATCACATGTGCTAAAATATAAATGTAGGTTATACCTCCACCTTCATTTGTCATCACTCAATAGTTATGATGGAATGGTTTCTTAAGATAACATGCGAGGAAAATATCAATATGAATTTAGATTACTTCCCATGTTTTAGTTTTTCTAAATCTAGTAACAAAACATACTCAATTAGAAGAGTTCAATCAAGAATCATAATCACATCCATAAAAGAAGCATGGTGAGTGGATCCCTTCAAATAGAGAGAATGGATCAAGATTTTCATGGCCCAATATTGTCATTCAACAAGCTTGTTCAGAAAAAATTGCAAACTCATAAGAATCCTCATGCTATTGTTGAGAAACTACACCTTACACCTTGTGAATTCAAATAAAATATGAGAGACAATGACACATAATTCCATTTAAAAAATTAAATTTGAAGAAAAAGCGTCATCTTAAAACTTGTTCATCTCTGAAGGTAATTAATATAGAGACATAAGAAGATGAAATTTTGAAATGAAAATAGCAATTTAGAATCTTTGGTTGACTCAGTGGCTAAGCATAAAACACCAAGTCTTTGTAGAGGAAATGTTGGTCCCATTGAGTACAAAGAATGGAGTGTGTCTAACAAGTACAAAGAAATAGAGTAAGTTAATAAGTGGAAAAACTCAACTCCTTTCTAATGGAAATTCTTCCTCAAATCTACTAGATTTTATTTTATTTTTTAATAAAAATGGGTAATATTTGTATCGGAAATAAGTTGCATCCAAGTTGAACAACGTAGTGATACAAAAAGAATGTCGTCTCTTAATAAAAATAACATTACTATAAAGCAATATGTCTTGGGTATAGAAAAATCCAAATCATCCTTTGTTGAGGATGTCCTATTGTTGTTGATAAAGTCCTCATGCATGTGCAATACTCTATGCATTTCTTGTATTTTCCTATAGTCCATGACCAAAAACTTCCACAGATTCCCAAACATATGATAGATACTAAGTACCCGAAGGAACAATACCAGGGGGTTGAATCAATCCTTCCCAATTAGTAGGGACAAAAAAATAGATTGAAATGCCAAACCAATAGGGAAAATACATAGCAATCATGATATGATATAAAACACACAAGAGAACATAGTGGTCATACTAGGAAACTAGCCTGAATTTCCTTTCTTGGAATGAAATAGAACCCAAAAAGTGGGATTTGAAACCTACGTCAACAAGAGACTACCAAGAAAAAGAAGAAATTCAAGGCCTTGTTTCCAAGGCCATGGAATGGGTGCTACAAGAAAACACTAGCACTCTAAACTATGATAGGGATTGAATTCCAAACAAACATAGTCATAGGGTGCTAGGTCGAGGTAGAAACCACCAGGGGCTGATCCAAACCCACTGAGAAAACGTCAAGGAACACCAACATAATTTGAAATGGAGTGCTTAAATCCGAGATTCCAACTGATCCAGAGTCTACCACTGCCAAGTCGTCTCGCCAAACAAAGCACCTACAATTTGAGCCATTATACCACCTATCCCCTTCACAAACTCTTCGTGATCTTCAGATTGTCGACCGAGCATAAAGACTAGCACGTGTGAGGATGTCGTAAGGGTGATGTGCTTTGCATGTTTCCTCCCTCTTGTTATACTAAGATGGCTTGTGTACATTGAAATGTGTTGATTGATGAGTGTGATATGTGTTACCATGCATAAATAACTTTGGATAAGAACCTAGGGGATAGCTTGGAAAGAAATAACCCCATTTTTCCTTAGACTTCCTTCACTCAAATTTGAGGCCTTGTTTGCAAGGGTGTCTGCTTTATGATTTAGAGCCCTTAGAACTTGGAAAAATGTGACATCCTTGAACCGAAGGATCTCCTTTTTTATTCTCGTGATGAGGCAGGCTAGCTTGCTAT
>ML826134.1:0-13059 GCA_009831015.1 Picea engelmannii
GTTTTTAAATTGTACTTGATACTGATTCACCCCCCTCTCAGTATCAACACTATTAGTCACTATTCAACACACATATTCGAAAACATTGGCATTAATAGGAAAAAATATCGAGGGAATCTGCCATTAAGACGAATTAAACCAAAATATAAGAATATTATACTGTCATCCTCCAGTGTTGATTTTAAATACTTATTCCCATTTCTTTCTATCATCAAAGAGTTGGGCTTTAGGGTGCCTTTGTTCTAATGTTCCTGGTCATGGACATGTAAGACAACTTAGAGATGCCATTGAGGCCCAATTGAAAGAAGAGAGAATGGTTTTATGTGACGTGGGATTTGAGCCAAAAAAAAAATCTGTTAGCCAACAAAAACTCAGACAGGAAAGAAAAAAAAAAAAGTATCTTCTGATTGGTGTTCTCCTTGTATTCGAAGATTTGGTTGGTTGAAAGGCCTGCCTGGAGATTTGTTTGTTGATCTTCTTTGTTTTCTTGCTGGGATTTGGAAGGGATTTTCAGGTCACTTGCAAAATTTTCCTTCATTGAAGTATATAGTTTCTTCCAACAACATAAATTTGGCAAGTGTATCAAATTCTGCAGAGCACACAAGAATTTGTCTTTCGTGAGAGGAGTCGCACTAACTGTGGCTTGCAAAATGGTCTATAATATTCAGAAATGACACAAAATATTGCTCCATTCACGAATTTACTCTGAAGGAAATTATAGATTTGGATCATCACGAGTAAGAAAAAATGTATGGATGGTTAAAATGACATACTAAAATTATAGAAGTTTCTATTTCAAAGTTTGTTGAGCTACTTCTGGGTGTGGTAACAGACTTGACATAAAGCTATATTCTTTGTCAAAGTTTTTTCACTATCCTCTGGATGTAGTTACAGACTCCACGTACAATCAACTATCTATCGCTACTACACATTTTTTATTTTTCTACTCCTACACATGTTATTGCATCTGGGTCGATGGGATTGCTTCTATTTACATGAATATTTACCTCCTACTTGAAGGTGGGTATATAACCAGGGAAAGAATCTCTCAACACTTTCTAATCCCTACATCAACATGTAACTGGAAAAATTTAATGGAAAGGAATTCTGGATTATGGACTTTGCAACACTTTCTGAGGATTACTTTATACTACCACCTTCTGCAAGAAGTTTCACGTGTTGAGGTACTGATTTGGTTTATGAAAATCACCTTTTACTACCACCTTCATGTAATCATTTTATTCCATTCTTTATAAGAGACCTTAGTGTAGTGGTCTGTTTCCATATATGTTTCCACCTAATGTCAATCTTCCTGTTGTTTCCCTTGCTTTGGATAAGGAAAATGCATTTCTTCTGTTGCAGTTGATGCGATATTTGAAAAAAATAAATATTCAAAATATACAATTTCTTATTTTTTTAAATACAGAACAATGTATTTTTTGAACAGGCGACTGTTCGAAAAGTTTTAGGCGTTGTTTGGGATTCACGTCCTTCAAGGATGTTAATTAATCACAAAATTAATATTGTTTGTGCCAATGCAATTGAGTCGTCGTCCACTATGGAAATTGCATTAACACTACAATGTCAGATATTAGATGTCTGACATGTACCTAATGTCAAGGTCATTGTTGCACATGACACCCAACATCCAAATATTTATGGACTTAAAGAAACATTGTAGATTTCATGAGAAATCAACACTAAAGTTGATGTTCTTTGCAGGTCTTACAATCCTACAGTTTAATTTCTTTGACAATGACAACCCTGCTTGTTCACCACATTGTCGCACTGCAGTCAGTAGCATTGTTCCCATTTCCACTGCCAATGTAAATGTCTGAAGCCCAAGCTATTTGGAGCCTCGGGTCACTGCCTATGCAGATGCCTGAAGGTAAAACTACCTGGAACCTGGGATCACGACTTCTTACACTTGACATTAGTATTAGTAGTGATTGAAAGTTGATTTTATGTCGAGTTTGTTACTGCATCTAGAGGTCGATCAACACTATTTGACATAGAAAATGACTATCTGTCAATTCTTTTACAACTTTGGCATAAAATGTTATGTAATTTTAGAATGTTGATTCAAACGCACATACAGTTTCTCATGTTTGTTGGTATCCAATTTTATAATTTCCTTTTGAGTGTATTCAGGCATGGAGTAATATTTGGTGTCACTTCCGAACATTCCATATGTTTTTGTGGGCTGCCATGTCTGCCACCCCTACGATGAAAGATATATTCTTTTGTGATCTGCAACATTTGATACACTTGTCAGACCTGTGTTGCTGGAAGAAGTTATGTACTTCAATAGAGGAACATTTTGCAATTGACTTGGACGTCCCTTCCAATTTACCATAATAAAACAAATAAGTTCAACATACAAATATTCAGGCATACTTTTCAACCAAACAAATGATTGAATACAGGGAGAATAACAGTCACAACATACTTGAATTTTTTTTTTTGTCTCATCTTTTGTTGCCTAACAGGATTTGTTTCCCCCAAAGCTAACGTCACATAAAACGACTCCCTCGACTTTGAATTGGGCCTGAATCACATTTCTAAGTTGTCTCGGATGTCAATGGTCAGGAACATTACAAGGAAGGCACATTAAACCCCAAGT
Source organism: Picea engelmannii (assembly GCA_009831015.1). NCBI lineage: Eukaryota > Viridiplantae > Streptophyta > Pinopsida > Pinales > Pinaceae > Picea > Picea engelmannii. The sequence continues at coordinate 2,624 of ML826134.1, forward strand.
TTTCGACGACAGAGGGAAATTAACACTTAACAAAGAATGGAATGTTGAATAACTAGTCAATGCAGGCAGGTCATATCTAGAAGAGACAAGCTATTCAAAAAGCTGGGATAGATCTAGTTGGAAGCACCAATGAAGTCCAAGAATTGAAATTGATATTCAACTCTTTGTTTTTTACAAATCAAACATTTGATCATCAAGAAGACTGTCCACAAGCTTCATTATTGTACATGTTTTTTTTTGGTCGGCGACAGGCCAAATCACAGTCATTGTGGCAAATAATCTCATTTGTATTTTGTAACCCATCTTATTTGAATATAAAATATTTGCGGTTTTTTTATGGTGTTTTCTAATATTTGGTATTGCTTTTCATTTTATTTTGTGCCTTTTTTTGTGTGTTGTTAAACATGGATGACAAGCTTTTCTTTCTGCTGCCCAGTGCTTCAATTTAAATAAAGGCTACTTTGTTTGTTCCTTACATTTTACATGGAAGAATAATTTGTCATAGGCCATAATTATGTGGTGTCCGCCCTATACTTAAAGAAAGAAATTGGAGGACCTATCCTTCTTTCATTCTTTGGGTCTTGTAAATAGAATGAATTAATGACTATTACAACAAGGAAACTCAAGTGTTGACGTCATGTTCCTATTCAATATCTTGCATATATTGCAGCTTCTTCTATTTGATAATATCTATGCATATAAAAAAAGTGTTGTGTTATATATATATATATATATTCTTTTTTCTTTATTTCTATTGCTTATTGTTTTCAACGAAATTTGTGAACTGAACAACATCCTACAAATTGGGAGATGATTTACATTTGAACCAGAAATAATCTATTAATATATACTAATATGAATAATATTGGAGTAAATATAAAAAACGTTCTCTTAGCCAAAACTTAGCCAATTATCTGGCCACCAAGTCTCAGGTTTGCGGTATCCAACACCTATGTCCCATGTTCCGTCATATACTTCTTGCAGCCAAAGAACTTTCATGATCTTCAATTTATGCTTTTACTAGTGATAACTCATGAGGGGTTCAAAAAGATTGGCATTAATAAAGGAACAATAGATTTTCTTCTGTGATATACTTAGCCTTTTTCCCATTTTCTTCTTCCTGTCGATTATCGCTTTCTGGTTATATACTTACTTTCCTTTCTATGATCGTGGGTTCCAAGGTTGTCAGGCTGACATATCTTCGTCTCCATCTATATCCTCACATGACGAATCTGACTGACCGATGTTCCTTTCCATACTTAGCCAATTTTATGGTCGTGGTTGGCGCTTTTGAACTATGTTGCTTCTTGTTCCATTACATACATCTTGCACTCAAAACTTCCATGATTTCAATGAAATTTGTGAACCGAACAACATCCTGCAAATTGGGAGATGATTTATATTTGAGCCAGAAATAATCTATTAATATATATTAATATGAATACTATTGGAATAAATATAAAAAAAWTTCTTGGCCAGTACTTAGCCAATTATCTAGCCACTAGGTCTCGGGTTTGCAGTATCCAACACTTATGTCCCCCATTCCATCATATACATCTTCCAGCCAAAGAACTTCCGTGATCTGCAATTTATTCTTTTACTAGTGAGAACTCAACAGGGGTTCGAAAAGATTGGCATTAATAAATGAAAAGTAGATTTTCTACTGTGAGATACTTAGCCCTTTTCCCCTTTTCTTCTTCCTGTCCATTATCACTTTCTGGTTATATACTTAGTCGCCTTTCTATGATCATGGGTTCCAGGGTTGGTGGGATAACATATATTCATATACATCTATATCCTTACATGACGAATCCAACCGACCGTTGTTCCTTTCCATACTTAGCCAATTTTATGGTTGTAGTTGTTGGGTTGGCGCKTACGAACTCGGCTGCTTCTTGTTCCATGATATACATATTGCACTCAAAACTTTCGTGATCTACAATTCCATCGTGAAATCCTCGAACTCAAAAGCTTCACTCTACGAGGGTTCACAAATGTCTCAAAGTATCTATCGTTTCCTTCCATCCCCACTAACTTCACATCCTTCCTAATATACATTAACTATGCTCTTACTAGTGACAATTGAACACACTGGTATGAAAGAATTGGCACCAAGACCTCCGCCATATACAAATTGACTACCAGACTCTGATATTGTCCCCTCTTCTGTGTTACACATTATGCATTCAAATGTTTTGAGATATACAATTTGACTGTCGGGGCCCCACGTCTTCTGGGGAGACCTTGTCACCTTATTTTGGGTCCTCGCGTTGGCGGGTTCATGAAATATCCAAATCATAGTCACAATTTCGTGTTCTACCCATCCTCGTACTTCTTTCCAAATATGCAACACCAAAGGTCTAATACTAAAATTCCATCATGCAAAAACCGTAAATATCATCATTAATAAGAAAAAGTCTCGATGACTAACCATCCCTACAGAACTTGTCCAGAAAAATGAAAAGAACATTTTGCCAGGTAATGGAAAAGATATTAAAAATTTCAATATATTAGCGAAAACAAGTATGGGCCAGTGTTTCCCTGTTCCATACTTGGGACAATTTTTTGATTACGGGTTCCTGGATTGACGGCCTCAAAATTGTGTTTCGAATCTTCCGCGAGTTGCAAACAGTGCCCGAAGTTCTGCAATATACAATTTGTTCGCTGGAATGCCCCGTCACGAGCCCAACCATCTACCATTTTTTCCCTTTCTATTGCTTATGGATTTCAATGAAATTTGCGAACCGAACAAGATCCTCCAAAATTGGAATATGTTTTACATTTGGACTAGAAATAATCTATTAATATATATTAATATGAATACTATTGGAATAAATATAAACACTTTCTCTTTTAATTTTTCTTCTTTTCTCCCCCTCAATTATGCCTTTGTGGTTCTATATTTAGTCGCATCTATATGATCACAACCTCCTGGATTCGCAAATTGGCAGCTCTTTGTCTATATCTTCACACCATGAACCCGACCGACCACGGTCCCTTTCAATACTTAGCCAATTAACTGACCATTGGGTCCTAGATTTGTGGTCTCCAACACTTATGTCTCTTGTTCCGTCATATACATCTTGCACCCAAAGAAATTTCGTGATCTGCAATTTATTTTTTTACTAGTGAGAACTCACTAGGGGTTTCGAAAAAATTGACATTAATAAACGAACAATATATGTTCTTCTGTGAGATACTTATCCCTTTTTCCCTTTTCTTCTTCCTGTGTATTATCTCCTTCTAGTTATATACTTAGTCACCTTTCTATGATCGCGAGTTCTAGCATTGGCGGGCTGACATATCTTCATCTCCATCTATATCCTCACATTATGAATCTGACTGACCATTGTTCCTTTCCATACTTAGCCAATTTTATGGCCACGATTGTTGGGTTGGCGCTTTCGAACTCTGTTGCTTCTTGTTCCATGATATACATATTGCACTCAAAACTTCTATGATCTACAATTCCACCGTAGACTCCTTAGTCATTTTTCCCTTTTCTTCTTCCCATGCATTATCACTTTCTGGTTATATACTGGGTCGCCTTTCTATGATAGCGGGTTATAGCATTAGCGGGATGACATATCTTCATCTCCATCTATATCCTCACATGATGAATCCAACCGACCACCGTTCCTTTCCATACTTAGCCAATTTTATGGTCATGGTTGTCGGGTTGGCGCTTTTGAACTCTGCTTCTTCTTGTTCCATGATATACATCTTGCACTCAAAATTTCTGTGATCTACAATTCCATCGTGGACTCCTCGAACTCGCAAGCTTCACTCTACCACGGTTCACAAATGTTTCAAAGTATCTATCGGTGCCTTCCATCCCCACTAACTTCCCATCCTTCCTAATATACATTAATTATGCTCTTACTAGTGACAAATGAACACACTGGTACGAAACAATTGGCACTCGGTCCTCCGCCATATACAAATTGACTACCGGATTCTGACATCATCCCCTCTTCCTTGTTACAGATTATGCATTCAAATGTTTTGAGTGATACAATTTGACCGTTGGGGTCTCATGTCTTCTGGGGAGATCTTGCCACCCTATTTTGGATCCTCGTGTTGGCGGGTTCACGAAATCTCCAATTCCTAGTCATTGTTTCATGTTCTGACCATCCTCGTACTTCTTTACAAATATGCAACCCCAAAGTTTTAATACTAAAACGCCATCATGCAACAACCATAAGGATTGTCATTAATAATCAGAAGTCTCGAGGACTAACCATCCATACAAAAATTGTCCAGAAACATGTAAAGAAGATCTTGCCAAGTAATGGCAAAGCTATTACAAATTTCAATATATTAGCGAAAACAAGTCCGGGCCAACGTTTCCCTATTCCATACTTGGACACTTTTTCGATTGCGGGGTCCCAGATTTACGGCCTCAAAATTGTATTTAGAATCTTCCGCAACTTGTAAACAGTGCCTAGAGTTCTGCGATATACAATTTGTCCGTTGGAATGCCCTGTCACGAGCCCAATCATCCGTCGTTCCTTTCAATACTTAGCCTCAAATTTGTTGTATTTCCATGACATTGTACATTTATTGTGTATCGAGTCCACCCTTCCGTTTCCCTGTTTCATACTTAGACACTTTTTTGATTGCGGGTTCCCGGACTGGCGGGCTTAGGATTGTGTTTCCAATGTTCCATGACTAGCAAACAATACCTGGAGTTCCGCGATATACAGTTTTTCCACAGGAATGCATCATCATGCCCACTTCCATGTTACACGTTATGCAGTCAACACTCCCCAGAGATACAATTTAACCCTCGAGCCCTTACCTTTGTTGGTTGTATCTTGTAGCCCTATTTTGAAGCGTCACCAACTGCTTTCGATAATTATCCATTCCTTGCTTGTTGTTTCCTGTCCCCACCACCTTCCTACTTCTCTTTGTAAATGAAATTGGAAATCTTTAATGCTAGCACTTCAATGTGCATGAACGTTAAACATGTCATTAATGACTGAAAGGGTCTGTCGTATACAAATATACTGCTGGACTCCCATACCATCCCCTCTTCTGTGGTACACATTTTTCATTCAAGTTCTGAGACATACAATTTGACTCTCGAGAAGTCATGTCTCTTGGGGAACCATTGTCACCCTAATTCTGAAGCCTGTCTGACGACTTTCCATACTTTCCCATTTCATGGAATCTCTTTCGCGGTTCCTCGGGTTAGAGGGTTCACGAAATATCCACTTCTTAGGCACTGTTTACTATGTCCGACCAAGGTTTAATGCTAATAGTTCATCATGCAACAACCATACAAACCGCCATTAAAAATAAAAAGTGTCGACAAGACAGTGAAATTTAATTAAATCTCGACTCCTCAAATTTAAATTAATTTATCTTCTCTTATTTTCTCTTTTCTGCCTAGAGACACGCAGAAAAGATCTTGCCACACAATGGGATATATATTACAAGTTTCAATATATTAGTGAAAATGAATCCGCCCAACCATTTCTTTATTCCATACTTGAACCACTTTTTTGATTGCGGGTTCCTGGATAGGCGAGCTCACATTTGCACCTCCATTGTTTTGTGTCCTGCAAATATTACACGGACTTCTGTGATATACAAATTTCCCTCTAGACTGTCCTATCATACCCTCTTCGGTGTTATGCGTATTGCACTCAAAAATTTCTGAGACATACAATTTGACCCTTGCACCCTCACCTCCAATAATTGTATCTTGTAACCCTATTTTGAATCCTGTCCAACCGCTTTCGATAAGTAGACACTCCTTAACTGCTCTTTCCCATCCCTACGACCGACGTACTTATTTCTTAATATGCAATTAGTAACCTTTCATGCTAACAACTCACCATGCATGAACTGTCAACATTGTCATCGATGAGTGAAATGCTCGAGATCTCCCATTAATACGCATTAAACCAAGATCTGTGGAGAGTTATATTGTCCCTTTCGATTGTTCATCTCAAACATGGGTCGTCATGTTGGCTCGTTCAAGAAATATCCAATGCTTAATTGCTCATTGTTTTATCCACCATGTTCTCACTTCTATGTGTGCAATTACTAGTCTTTAATGTTAACAACGCATCATGCAACAGTCGTCAAAATTGTCATTGATGAGAGAAAGTCTCGAGGATATCTCCCATTCACATGCATTGGACCAAGATTTGTGTTGTGTTATATTATCCCTTCCAACTCTTCATTTCAATCATCGTCTAGAGAAAACAAACGTTCTTGTAAACTTATGGCAGCAGGTCGACAACAATTTTGTGGAGTTACAGTGAATATCTTCGGACGTCAGGACCAAAACTTCCAGTGGTCTAGGGCATACTCTTACTATTCATCCTGTTCCTCCCAGAATGAAGTGATTTGGACCTCTGGAATCACTCGTGCAGGCTGTGTCCCTAAGGTTTTTTACTGTAAGGAGGTGGTCCTTGGTGCGCCGAAAAATATTTCAAGCCAAAGAATTATTCCACTGCGTGACCATTCTCCTATTTCTTTGTCACCTCAGGTCTTCCACAAGATGTTAAAATTGCTAGAGCCAACATTGACCTTTAGAGGACAAGACTGCAAGCAGTTCCTAGAAAAACATGATAACGGGTTGGACATCTTAGTCGAGTTCCTCAAAGACCCGAAAACAATTCCTGAATATATCACAAAGTTGCAAGTAAGTTCCTTTAGAAATCCATTCTGGGAAATTGCTTGGTTGTTTACAAGAATAACAGGACATGAATCCACGACAAACATTTCCCGTATAGTTATTTATATTTTTTACTTCACAGTCAAGGAACAATTCATTTTTGATTGGGGGAAGTTAATTTCCATTGAAATCTGTTCCCAGGTGTCATGATTCAAATAATCGAATAAATTTATATGTCATCCTACTTGATTTTCACACTAGTGCATTAATGTCTATTTCCAAAAAAGTCTCTTTCCAAGAAAACACGCTGTGAATTCGACCCAGTAACATTCTGGTACCAGGCCCTGTGGAGGCACAAGGCCTCCCATTTTTTTTATGAAGTTTTTAATGAATTTGTCTCAGTTTTCAAAGATTTATTGTTAGGGAAGGATGCTCCCTGGATGTCTGGCCAGGCAATCAATTTTTTGAACAGGAAGGGGACACTTGAACAAAAGGAAAATCACAATGTACTAATGGTCTTTGGCTCCAAGGAAAATCATGATTTCCTTCCATGCTACATCATTGACAAGATGTTTGTTACAAAAATAACAAGGCAATACAACCACTGGTTGCATTTTTTCCATGACATGAAAAAAAATAGTTCATTCATTTGTCCTGGAAAGTCGGGGACTTCGTGTGCAGAAACATCAACAAGATTGACGAATTCACAGACCATTTCAAGAACTTGAACCTAACATATGTTGAAAGAATAAAATGGTTCAACCCTAATGGGATTTTTCGAGAACATTTACTAGCAGTTGGCTTTAACAACTCTTTTATCCATAGACGTCTGATCGAAGACAGAGACAGTGACGACAAAAATCCTGCTTCTGACGATTGCGGCGTAGAGACATTGCAAATCATGACTGAATTGTAAAGACAACAGGGAAAAGTATCTGGTGAGAAGAGTGTCCAGTCCCCCGCCAACACTCCCAAGAGCACGACATCACAGAGCATCGCTTCAATGGCCCACCCCAGTAAGAAAGCAACCCAGAAATATTCAAACAGAGGAGGAGATAAGAACCCTTCTCAAACAAAAAATGATAGTTCTCACAAAGTTCCCCTGACGAAGAAGAGAAAAAAACATTGTAGGGCAGGCAGATGAACCCGAAATTGAAAGTGAACAGATGCAACTTGAAATTGAAACTGAGCACATGCACAAAGCTAGTTCCGCAATGGAAATAACTAAGACTGGCATTTTTGATGAAGATGAATCCTTCACATTCCAGAGCATTATTTTTGATATCCAATCTAAAAATATGGTCATTGAAAAGAGAGATGTAACAAATAAGAAATACAAATCTTGTATAGAGATTAACTTTAGGAAAATGCGGTCGTCCCAAATCTCCCTATTTCACCGTGTAACCGATTATGATCTTGATGATTCCATTGGAGGAATTGAAGTGGAGAATGCCAGACTGAAAGACCATGTCAAGGAATGTGATGGGGCTTTCATTGCTACCCCAGTTATCCAAAAACAAAGGTATTACTGATAAATCGCAAGTTAGTTTAATGTACTTTTTGCATCGGATCGTTAAGAATGCGAAATACATAAACTTGTTATCTTGTTTGCGGAATATCAAAGGTGACTTTTACTTGATGCTTATTAATGTATAAAGAGATCAGCCATTAATATTCATGCTGCAAGTGAAGAGAATAGAACAACAAAACAGAAAGAGAAATAGAGAGAAGAGGTTGATAACAGAGTTCACCAATCGTTGGCTACGTCTCTGGGCCCGCTTCCAAGTGGAGGACCTCTTTGTTGCTCTTTAAAAATGCTCAAAGTTCTCTTACAATGCTCTTTGCTATTACATTACATGCTTCATATATTCTGTGTAAGACCTCATTGCTCAGATTCATGCATGCACCATCAAAATCATCTCAACAACATGAGAAAAACGCCTCTCAAAACATGAGAAAAGGCCAACATTTACAAACTGCTCCTTCAAAAACCTGCATCAAAAAGTCCCTCTTCTGATCCCCCCATGGCCTCCAACAGGTCTGGTTTATATAGATTTGAAGTTGGTAACCATCTCCCAACTTCCTCCCAAAATCTGGGCTCAAATAGAGCCCAATATCTCCCAATAATGGACAAAATCCATTAAATCTGCTTAAAAAATCATTAAAATATCACTAATATATGGTGAAAAACCCACATTTGTGCAAATATAGGGCTAAGCCCCCTAACTGGGTGTGCGCCCCTAGTCTTATGGCGCTCTGCATGGGATTAGGGCTCAAAATAGGGTGCCTTAAGTGGTCTAAGCCCCTTCTCATGCGCCCCCCCCTGGTTTTATATGATATCCCCAAGATCCTTGGGCTGGGGCTTATCCCCTTGTGCGCCCATACACCTTTACAATACACTTTAATAAAATTAAAGTGGGTTATATTTAATAAGCACCATCAAGGGCCCATTGGTAAAAAGGACTCTGGCCAAGTCTTGGGCGCCTACCAAGAGGTCATGGGTTGAAATCCCATGAGCTCCATAACATTTTTTCACCAACCATTAACCAATACCATGGTGCCATGTGGCAGCCCATGACTGGGCCACGTGGCACCCAACCATTTGCCAAACAAATGCCACTTGTCAGCTGTTGGTTGGATCCCTATCAATGACCAATCACCTTCTACTGGACTGCCACTTGTCGCCACTTGTCTTTTCCATGTCAGCACTGCTGATGTCATGTTGATGTCATCATTTGACTGGACCTGTTGACTTTTTGCCTGTTTGGAAAAACAATCAGAGTACGATAACTCTCACATACAACGCCCATTTGAGAAAGTAAATATATGGCCAGAATCGGAAGAACGAGACAGACGCAATGGTGTTGGCTTCATCCAATTATGAGAACTTTGATTTTTGAACATTTTCTAAGCCTGGGGAGCCTCCTGAATCATTCCTCCCCACTTTGGAAGCTTTTGGACCACCAAAAGTATGCTTTTACTCAGGTAAGAAGTGAGGGTATTGCCTCCCCACTTTGTCCTATATCATCCATCCTCTCTGCTGGGATAATGATCACCTGACTAATCACAACAAACATGAAAACTGAGATAGCATTGTTTATCAAAGTAATCATCCCATCAACTGCACATTCATCTACATTGTTTGTTGTTGTTAGCAGCCATCACTATTGAATAGCAACAAACCAAATAACAATACTAAATGTGCTAATGAAACAACATGCTTCCTCTTTTGAACAGGAACAGTAATCAAATTATGCAGTTGAATCTCATGTTGTGCCCCTGGTGACACTTCATGACTGTTTGAAACATATGGAATCATCTCATGTTTAGCATCACTAACTTCATGTTTTATTACAGACATAAGTGTTAAACGTTTGCTTGCATTTACCATTCTTTTTAACTACCCTGTAGCTGCAAAGGACCTACCAGTTTTCATGCAATGAGCATGAACAATGTACTCCTTCCCATCTTTCTTGAAGCAATATTTATTTTCCTCCCTATAGAATATAGCCTTCCTATCATAAAGGTATGGGTTTCCCAGTACAATTCCACATATGTCCAGTGGCACTTTATCAAGCTCTACTTCATCAACATAATTAGAAGTGATTGCAAACTTGATTTTACATTGCTTGGCTACTTGTAAATTGTTATCACCACATATTCATCCCAATGGATATGGTTTAGGATGTGACTTAGTTTCAAGTCCCAAGTTATTCACAACATCTTCACTGATTAGATTGGCTTGTGATCCACTGTCTACAAGAGTATCAACTTTGACATTATGTGTTATAACCCTTATGTGGAA
>ML826134.1:21791-37425 GCA_009831015.1 Picea engelmannii
AGTAAAAGCACATAATGTTTTCCATGTTTCATTATTGAAGAAATATGTACATGATTCTAATCATATAATTGACTGGTCTGTGATCCAGGTGGAACCAGAGGGAGAATTCCTATCATAACCTCAATGCATACTGGACAGAAAGGAAACCCCACTCAGGAACCGAACCATTGCACAGGTCAAGGTGTAGTGGAAACATTTTGGCCCAGATGAGGCTACATGGGAAATGGAAGATGCCATGAAACATGCATATCTGATTTTGTTTACTTCTGTAAATACACGTCATATTGATAGATAGAACATCGAGGATGATGTTCCTTTAAGGGGGAGGTATTTGTAACACCCTGTTTCCCCCAGTCTGTAAAAATAACTATATTGGCCAAGAACTATGGAAAACTCAAAGATGTGAATATTTGATTTGACAAACCTTTGTATAAAAGGTCGATGAATGTAAATAATATCATGAATATGTGTCGCATGATTGTTGGGAGGGGGATGTGCTGAAAGAGACCACGATGGATGATGAGAGGTGGTGGAAGGGGCCAGGAATGGCTGCGTTAACTTCCACCGAATCGAAACCGTACTGGTTTGTACGTGCTCGGAAACCAAAGCTCACTCTCAGACCCCAGAATGAATTACCCGCCCGGATGGTAGGTGGGGAGGCTCCTCAAGAGTAAATGAGGGATGGGGGCGAACCACCCATCCGTAGAAGCTCTTGGACCTGACCATCAGACAGGTAAATTCGTGCCACACACAACCTCACAGGAGGAAGGCAAGGAAAGAAGTGTGGAAGAGGGGGACAGAGGAGAGGGCATGTGACATGAATCGCGGAAGGAGAACCAGAAGAAATCTGAAAAATACAGCGAGTCATGAGCAGAGGAGAAGGAGAGTAACCTAAGTCCTAGACTTTCAATGAGCTAGAAGTAGGAGACTGAGTCTCAAAGCATCGTGGTCTAACTCGGGGGTGGCTAGTGGTAAATCTGATTGGAATCACTGAGCCTATGGTTGGGTGGAAATGATCACCCCTCTCAGTAGTCGCGTCACACCTGGTGTTCTTCTGATAAGTGTTTATATCTTGTATATTGAATTGAATATAATGGATGCATGTTCATGTTTGTACACTCATAAATGATTGATTTCTGTATAGAAGTGTTTGCCTAGTGTTTTGATCAGAAATAATGGATGCATGCTTATACTTATATGACCATAATCGGCTTATGTATAGAATGAATAAGTTTAGATTACGAGCCCATTCCCTTGATATTTGTCCCATGTACTTGATTCATGCTATGCCTTGGTTTGATTTCCCGAAGGCACCTCCTTCCGGAAAGTTCCCTCACATTCCATAGTCGGAGTGAATTCCTTGAAAGGACTATCATTTTAGTAAACATACGAGATTGCCTCACCTCTATCACAGAGTTCATAGCTCAATAATTTAAGAAGGCCTTTCAGTCAGGTCACCAAGCCCAGGGATAATTACCCAAGAACTCGTTGAAGGATTTTTTGGTCTAAGTTTGGAAACCTTGTACCAGAGAGAATGGTTCCCTCAGGTTTTCGACGTTTTGGCACCCGAGAAACCCAAGGGAAAATTCCCTTGTACTCGCCAGTCATGAAATCTCAATATGTGAAACCCCGAAATGGTCTAGCGTGGATAGTTTTGATGTTTCGACGTTTTGGCACCCGGGAAACCCAAGGGCAAATTCCCTTGTACTCGCCAGTCGTGAAATCCCGATATGTGAAACCCCGAAATGGTCTAGCGTGGATAGGTTTTGATGTTTTGGTGTTTCGGCACTTGGAATACTCGCCAGTCGCGAAATCCTGATATGTGAAACCCCAAAATCGTCTAGCGTGGATAGGTTTTGGGGCTTTGGAGTTTCTGCTCCCGGGAAACCCAGGTGTGAGACCTCCTATCTTTGCATATCACAAAATTCTGATTTGCGAAACCCCGAAATGAGCTTAGCAATGTATATGGGCTTCGAAGTTTTGGTTCCCATGAAACCCAGGTGTGAGACCTCCTATCTTCGCATATCGCGAAATCCCGACTTGCGAAACCCCGAAATGAGCTTAGTGGATATAAGGATTTCGGTGTTTCGGCACCCGGGAAACCGAAGGGTATGAACCCCTCGTCTTAGTATATCGCGAAATCCCGGTATGCGAAACCCCAAAAGGTAGAGTGTCGGGATTTAATCTAACCCATTGATAAATTCGATGATCTGTTGGACCCTTTTTGGGTTTCGACACTTCGAAAGACAGAGAGCAGGGGAATGCTTGCATCACGATTCCCCGAATCGCAAAAGCCAGAAGCACCTTTCTGGCAAGGCCACAGGTCATAGCCAATGACCACATGGGGAAGGATAAGGGAAGGGAGGGTCTGCACTAGGCCCCATAGAAATTCAGGGATTCTGTTCCTCGAAGAAAAGACAAAAAAAAAGAAAAATATTAGCTATCGTAGTGGGTGTGTGACACCCTACCTTTTCCATTACTCCAATATGTTTGGGAGATCTATCCCTTCCATTTCCACGAGGTCTCTGAGATCAGGGTCTTTTGTGCCTACTTCACTCAGGGTCATTTCTGCATCTCCCTCTGCGTCTTGCATGGGGGTGTTGTCGTATCTGGTTTCTCCATCCATCGGGGTTGCACAACTCCCCTGTGTCATCTTATTACTTGGTCGATCGATGGGCTCATTCGTTGCATGTTCTCTGACTTCTTGAGATTTTGTCGAATCCTTTTCATCTTCTGCCCCTTTATTGGTTTTTTCCCTTCCTTCCATTTTATTTTGGGTCTCCAGGTTATTTCCTGTTGGGGTTTTACTCTGCTTTCTATTTGCTCTGTTTCTGGGGTTTGGTTTTATAAACCCATCCTCATCCTGCTATGGTTTAAGGTTTTCCGCTTCTTATTTTTTATTCAGAGGGAATTCTTTGATCAGGTGGACATGTTCATGGAATCTTCTGCATCTGAAGGGGATCTATTCATAATCTATGTTTTGGATCCATTCCTCATCCCTGAATTCCAAACTTATGGCTTCTGGGAGTGCTTCGGACACATCCATCTCTATGCAGATTCTTGTGTAAGATGCATATCTCCCTTTTAGGGTGGCTTCTGAGGTCTTCACATATTTCCCCAGTTTGTTTCCTATTGCTTCAAAAGTAGATGGCAACCAGTAGTCTAAAGGTAAGGAATAAAATCTCAGCCAAACCGACACCTTTTTGAAAGTCTCTTTTTCATGGAGAAATTTTCCTTCCATGGTTGCTTGTACAATCTTGCTGAGGCTTGGAAGTATGGACCTCCCTCAAAGACTCTATCCTTGTCCTCCAGGTTCATGAATACTATTGTGAATAAGCCTTTTGATCCCAAGTGGAGCTCCACTTCTCTGTTTGGCTTCCAGTGATATTTAATCCAGCTGTGCAACGTTCTTTCTGTGGGCCACAAACCCATGAACTTACATATTAGCACATGCGTCTTCATCTGGTCCCTGTAGAGTTGTGTTTGTGGGTCCTCCATTATCATCTTGGGTATCATTGTTGTTTTGGGTTTGCACGGGTTGCACCCTTTTTTCCTGTTGGGCTTCGCTGTGTCTTGCGCCTCACTCTGAGTTTCTCTGGCTTCTTCTCCCATGCACTCACTTTTTCCCTGGTTCCTTTCCTGACCTTTTCCTGGGTCTGATCCCAAGGTTCCTGTCATTGGTGCCTTGAAAACTATGCCTCTTGGCCCTTTCCCTCTGTCCACTACTACATGTTTGTATGAGGGGGTACCCTTACCCCCCCCCTTTGGTGATCATGTTGTCCTCTGTTATGGCCACGACTACCAAACCCTAGCTTGCAATTGCTCCAACCCTAGCAGTCTCTCTACATTTAAAGTTTTAAAAGGTATGTGGGCTTGGCCCAGTTAAGTTTTGTTCCGCGACTAGACCATGTCCTTGCTCAGGTTTGAGCACCAGACCTGACCTTCGTTGCAAGAACGACTTTACCATCCAACAGCCTCCGTCGACCTTTTGAAAAAACCATATTAAATATGTAGATAATATGGATTTAAAAATTGAAATTGATGATCTGGATGGCAAGTTCTCAAAAAATTAGGCAATTTAAAAAAAAACAACATTAAAAATGAACTTCGGATGTGAAAGTTATGCCCTTATAAAAAAATGGATAAATGGTAACCAATGGACCACATGATGGTGTAAGTTGCTTTATGAAGTGACCCACTTTTATAAAAAGAAGTGGGGTTCACTGTTACAATGAAGTTACTTTATAAAATAAAAATTGCATACAAAATAAATAACTCTAAAATATTAAAGCTACTTATAGTGATTCACTTTTATACTTGAAGTGAAATACACTTTACAATGGAGCATGAACTTTAAAAAAAAAAAGTAACAAAAAGAGAGACTTGAACTCAAGATTTCTTACTCAATAAGGATATTTTTAACTAAATGGGCTAGCAAAACATATTGTATTGTTTAGCAAGATGATTGGGGTTGTTGTTGTTATTGTTGTTGACAGTCTTGGAGAGCGTGCTAAAAAAACTATTTTCACACAAGAAAAAAAATTTGCTTCCCGATGATAACAAGGGTTAGATCTCGATTAGCTTACCCGAAAAATTCATCTTTTTCTATTTGTTTCTGATTTTCCAAGATCGCACAGGGCACGAGGAAAAGAGCATACACAGATCTAAAAGAGTAACAACCCAGAAACAAACAATATAAAACCGAAATAATACTCTGCAAAAAAAAAATTAAAAATGGTGTATTCAGGCTTTATACCTCCAGATCTAGCTGAAATGGTTGTATCTTGGGAAAACAAAAACCTTTTCGAGTGAAACAAAAAGAGTTCCTAAATGAAATGAGCACTTTGGATGCAATGGAACAGTCCTCTCATCCCATAAATGTATGAAAAAGGCAGAAAAAAGATATGAGACAACTTGGCTTCATGATCTCGATCTGCAACAAGAGGGGGTCTTCAAACAAACTCTGATACCATGTTCAACAACATAGGTATTCCAACAGAGAACGAACACCTTCAGTAACCACTCACACAACTATATCAAATATCAACATACCGATGTTTTGACGTGGTAAAACCCCTACGGGGAAACATCCACGGCCCCAGCCAACACGACAACTTGGAGTAGTTTATTAATACAAAAGAAAAATATTACATAGAGATCTTACAAGAGAGTTTCTCATAATCCATCATCGACAAATGACCCTCCATTATCTTTAAATAGAGATCATGGACCAATCGGGTGTTAAGCCACGGATCAATGGTCGTTAAGATTAAGGATAATATGAACCGTCAAATTGCTCTATGTTGGGAACATATCGTGACCATCAGATTTCCTAACTACAAATGCATACTAATGCATACTAAATAAACACACTAAGAAACACACTTTTACCTAACGACACATTAGACCAAGTAGATCTTAACTAACTCCTAAGTTTCTAAATATCCTATCACTTTACAAGCCCAAAGAGACCCTAAGACACTCCTTATGTCAGCCACATATGATCCCCAAAATACTACACCAACACCTACAATACTTGAGTTACGTTCCATTGACAACCATACTACACCTAATCTGATTTGATTCTAATGAATGCTCATGTTCTAGTGAATAATGAATCCCTCTTTGGCCATAATATCTAGATAAAACAATGTATCACTAAACTTATCCTTGATAATTATAGTTAGGAAAACCTTCTCCCCCAACCTCTAGTTTCAATACTAAATCTACCCACAACCCCACGTCCTCAACCTTAACAATTCAACTAGGTTACCAATAACAAAATACCCATTCTTGTTACTAAAATCCACAATGTCTATTTTATTTTGAATCTGTTTATCAACATAGGGCATTGTGATGTGGCCCCCATTGATTTTGTTGAACTTTATCCTTGGTTTCCCTTACTGGTGGGCACATCGTGCCACATGATGGATGTCTAAATACCTACACACTCCAACTGAATGGAAAATTCTCTAAATTCAATTTAGCTCCTCCCCCCACCTCTCACCTCTTAACAAGTACTTCTGCTATTTGTTAAGCTAATCCCAACAAATGCTTAACATTTTTTGCGATTCAACAACATAAGGAAGATAACTTTAATAAAGTCCCATCTCTAGTTTGCAATCATTATTGGATACCTACACTGATATCTTGAGGAACCCCATGGGTTACCAACCCCTTGCAAAACCTTATGCTCTATTGATCTCATACCTAATGCCACCCTCCCCAACTATTCAACTTATTGCCTCTCCTCGATCAAGCTTTCTAAGCTTGGGAAACAACTTTAAACTATCATTAATGAAGGACAAATTCAACCTAATACCTCTCCTTGTGAGTCTCCATCATTTATTATTCCCAAGAAGAAGTAAGATGAATGGAACCTTGTCACAAATTCTCATGCTTTCAATACAATCACTATCAAGAATTGATACCCCTTACCTTGTATTGATGAGCTCTTGAATCAACTAAAAGGTGTGTGATATTTCACCGAGATGGAGTTGACCTCTAGTTATCATCAAGTGCACAGTGAATCTTGTGAAAGTTGGAAGACAACATTTAATACCAAGTTTGGTCTATATGAATAGTTCACGATGCCCTTTGTCCTCAAACGCTCCCACCACTTTTATGCGGCTCATTAATGACATTTTTCATCCATATCTTGACAAATTTATTATAGTCTATTTAGATGAGATTCTCATCTTCATCCAAATCTAGGAAGAACATGTCCAATGTGTGTGCCTCACCTTGGATCTGCTACACACCCATCATCTATAGGTAAAACTAAAGAAATCATACTTCAACCAAACTTCTATTGCATATATAGGCTTCATCGTTGATCAAACAATCATTCACATTGATCCTATGAAGATTAATACACTTACTCAGTGGCCCACACCTATTTCGGCAAGTGACATGAAAAGCTTCTTAGGTGGCTTGAGCTATTACCAAAAATTTATCAACCATTTTTTTCATATTGCTCACCCATTACATAAGTTATCTAGCGAGAAGTCTTTCACATGGTCTCCAGAGGTGTAGCAAGCTTTCTAGCATCTCAAATTTGCATTGTGTTCTAAATAAGTGTACAACCTACCTAATCTATAGTGCTCCTTTGAGATAGAGGCAAATGCTTCCCAATTTGCTATTGGGGTCATACTTAAATAAGGAGGACATCCCATCGCTTATCATTTTGAAACACTCTCAGCTTCTAAACTCAATTATAACACACATAACAAAGAATTTTATGCTTTGGTGTAGGCCATATATATATATATATAATCAATTTTCAATACAATCCTAATTTCCCTATAAAACCCACCACCATCAATCAAACCCCTTTCTTAAATTGTACTCCTAAATTATTGACTATACAATCTCAACCAAGTATGTTTTCCTTGCATTTGTCCCTGCTTTGGTGTAGTGTAGGCCACACACACACACACACACACACACACACACACACACACACATATATATATATAAATAATTAATTTTCAATACAATCCTAATTTCCCTATAAAACCCACCACCATCAATCAAACTCCTTTTTTAAATTGTACTCCTAAATAATGACTATACAATCTCAACCAACTATGTTTTCCTTGCATTTGTCCCTGCCTTTTACTCCTTAGAAAGATTGACGACTCCTCATATGATGGTCATTTTGACACCTTCAAAACCCTCCAACACCTACAATGATACTTCCACTAACCTTCTATGTGAAAGCGTGAAAGCATAATATAAGACACATTGTCGACACTAGCTCTTAACATACTCAACACAAGATCATTCATACATATATAATTAGTCACCAAGGCCACATTTCCTTTTGCAAGTAAATTAACCATATCTGCCATTCAAAACATAACAAACAAACGTAGTTGTCTAATTTTTTTTTTTTGAAATCTGACTATATAAATATGTACTAAATCATTATTTTTTTGTTGTTTTAAATCTATTTTTGATTTCGGAAATGGATTTAAGATGTTAAAAAACTTTTGAGGCACTAAGATTATACAGAAATAATCATTCAAATATGTTGATCTAACCATTTCTAACTAAATTTAGGACAAAAATCCTCACAAAATATTGTCCAAAAAATCCATTTAATAAAACATTTAAACTATAACTAAACAAAACGTCTTTAATGCAAATTTGAAAATCTAACCATTTATCACTCTGTAGAAAGAAGATAAATAAAAATAAAAAAAATATTAAAGTATTAATGGATTTAGTGGGTTTCGTTGCTCTTCTTAAACATAAGCATTTTAAACGTCAAATTATATCCCTGCTTCCCATCCACCAAACTTTACTGTATACGTAAAATGATGCATCACTGTTATATCTCTCTCCTGTCTCTTTTTAAGTGCGTCCAGAGCTGTAACGAAGTCGGTACGTCGGTGCTCATCGTTTACGCGGAACGTCGAGTGAATGGTCAAAGGACACGTGTCGGAGGGTCTGCATCTTAGTTAATCTCCGACCCCACCTCGGTCTCCCCCTTGCGAAAGGTCGTTTCAGTATGAGAGTTGGTGACTGCTGCGTGTCGTTTACTGGTGAGGAGTCATGACGATGCTTCCATTTAATTGCAAACGACACTCAGTATGAGAATGAGAGTCAGGACTATGCTTTTTATTTTTTAACAATAAAAAAGTGATTTAGTGAAGATTTATGTAGTCGGATTTAGACGACACTCAGTATGAGTATGAGAATCATGACTATGCTTTTTATACAATAAAAAAGTGATTTAGTAAAGATATGAGAATCAGGACTATGCTTTTTATACAATAAAAAAGTGATTTAGTGAAGATTTATGTAGTCGGATTTAAATTGTTTATTGATGTTTGTCTTTCAATATGAATGTCGATGATTGGTTTGCAATTGAATGGAAGCATCCTCCTGACTCCTCAGCTTGGAGTATTCGACATTTGCAAAAACGTTCTAATAAAAATTCCCACCCACCAAATCATAATGCATATCATCATCATATTTATTGAAATGATTCAGAAATATTATATTGAAATAATTCAGAAATATTAATATGCTTAGCATTTTAATGAGACCCTATTTTTTCGCGACTTCAAAATCTGAAAAGATTCATAAATATTAAGACTAATTTGTGCTTTTGATTGATCACTGATGTTTCGAGCATTTTGCCATCTCACCTATAATAACAGTGGCCGAATTTCACGGATACTTGGTCGGCCTATTTTTTCGCGAATTTACAATCTCCAATTTATAAATTAATTATACTTTAGTGATGGGTAGTTTAAACTTTTTATCTTTTGGTTGTTTTTCAGATTCCAAATTTACATCTGCTTCCGACTAAAAAACATAACGTTAACACAATATATGTTTTTAAAATATTTACGTCGAAAGTTATGCCGAAAAGTGTATATCTATTGGAGATGGGCACAATTAATGATCTTTTAATCTTAAATTTTTATCTGATGGTCATGCATTGAAGATGCTGGCATATTCTTAGTGGTCCTCCAAAATCAATGAGTCAAATTTATTGTTGATAACTTTTTTGCATTTATAAATGCATCCGTTAACCTGTTTACTTTTTAACATTTACCTAATCATATTAAAAAATTACTGTAACATCATATGATTGCCACGTTTAAATGATTAACTTTTGAAATTCTTCAACTGTCAGTACGTGGCTGAGATATGGAGGGTTTGTTTTCTGTGTGGGATTTAGCCACATAAATATGTGATGGGCTGGGAAGTTCGCAGTTTCTTCATGCATGGCCTGGCGTTTTCACTGGGTTTTTTTTTAACGCAAAAGTTTTTTTTAATCGGCCGTTCGGCTTTCACCAGCCGCGAGTTGGCGGCTGTGTTAGTTTACTTACATTAAACACAGTGAATTTGACGGTATATTTGTAATAAAAACAATTTACGAAACCGAAAAAAAGGTGCGTAAGCGAGAAACTCGGACCAATTATTGACATCTTTTTAGTCATTGTTCCATTGAACTTGGAGATCTTGACAGCTGAGCCCTCTCGTGTATCTTCCCCTATTATTGCTTGCGCTTCTACGCGTTCACACCCTCACACTGTTTTTTTTTCCATTTATAAATGGGTACGAGGATCCACATAACATTGCAAATCTCCTCTCCATTTTTCACTTCCTATTGTTGTTCCGCTCCCTCTTGTGAAACGTTGTGTTTCTGCCAACACAACGCCCTGCCAGCACTGCAATTCTGAATTTCGATTTCCATTTTCATTTCAACCACTATGTCGTCTCTGTGTTTTGGTTTACCTGTGTTGTTTCTGCTCTTCATTTTTTCCCTCGCCTCCCGTGCCTACTCATTTCACGATGACCAGAAATCCCTGTTGGCCTTCAAGAAACTCATCATCAGTGATCCTAGTAATTCCATGGCCGATTGGAGTACCGCAGTCCCCTTGTGCAACTGGACTGCTGTTACCTGCAGCCGTCGTCATCCACTGCGAGTGGTCGCCCTCAACCTCCGTGGCATGGGTCTGGGCGGCTCCATTTCTCCTTTCGTTGGTAATTTGTCCTTTCTCCAAACACTCGATCTTTCAGACAATGTGCTACATGGTCATATCCCAACTCAATTGGGACGCCTCTTTCGTTTGACTTTCTTGGCGCTGGCGCATAACACTCTGAATGGATATATCCCTCAAGAGTTGGGTTTCCTCACTCGTCTCCAGGAGCTTTGGTTGGGAGACAACAAAATCATAGGTAACATTCCGTATTCCCTAGGAAACCTTTCAGCACTGGCTTATCTTAACCTCCATGAAAATGCATTGACAGGGCCCATTCCTTCATTTTTGTCAAATATTTCTAGTTTGATTAAGTTATCACTATTTACAAACAAATTCACTGGTCATATTCCACAAGAATTAGGTTTACTCACAAAACTCCAAGTGATTTACTTGGGAGAGAACAACCTCATAGGTAACATTCCCTCTTCAGTGGGAAACCTCTCGGCACTGGCTTATCTTAACCTTCGTGAAAATGCATTGATAGGGACCATTCCCTCTTTTTTGTCAAATATTTCTAGTTTGATTAAGTTATCATTAGACTTCAACAAATTCAGTGGTAACATTCCACATGAATTGGGTTTACTCACCTATTTGCAAGGGCTTTATCTCCTTGAAAATGAATTATCAGGGATTATTCCTTCTTCTTTATTCAATATTTTTAACTTGATAGAGCTTTCTTTAGCCGGAAATCAACTCACCGGAAACATACCAAAACCCATTGGAAATTGCTCAAAACTCAAATCACTCTCTCTAAACAACAACAAGTTGAGTGGGAGTGTGCCGGTAGAGTTGGGAAAGCTATCTCTCCTTGAAAGACTAATCCTACACTCTAATCAACTTGACAGTGGCAACACTACAACCATGCCCTTTATCCTTGCTCTTACCAATTGTTCTCGCCTACAAATTTTAACTTTGAACAACAATTTATTGACTAGTGTCTTGCCCATTGCCATCGGTAAGCTTTCTGCCAATTTGTCTATCTTATCTTTATCAATGAACATAATACAAGGAAACATCCCTCCACATATCAACAATCTTAGCAGTCTAACATTTCTAAAATTAAGTAGAAATCTTTTAAATGGAAGCATTCCACTCTTAGGAAACCTTAGAGCATTAGAAAGGTTGGAATTAGACAATAATAGATTAGAAGGAAACATCCCTGATGACTTTGAACAATTACAACACCTTGGTCTCTTGGACATTAGTGAAAACATGCTCTCTGGAAATATTCCCAATTCCCTTGCACCCCATAAACAACTAAGAAGACTTCTCCTTCATCACAACCAGTTATCAGGGAACATACTTGCCAACTTAGGAAACTGTATAAATTTGGAATTGATTGACTTGTCTCACAATATGCTCTCTGGAAACATACCACGAGAAATTGTAGAACTTTATAATTTACATTTCTATTTGAATTTGTCGGGGAATTTATTAGAAGGCTCCTTGCCCATGGGAATCGGTAAAATAGCAATGGCTCAAGCTATAGACATTTCCATGAATCAATTGACGGGGGTCATTCCGCCTACACTTGGAAGTTGCAGTGAACTACAATCATTGAATTTATCTGGAAATGCTTTCCAAGGCTATATCCCAGACTCCCTTGGAAATTTAAAAAGTCTTGTGAACCTAGATCTTTCTTCCAACTCCTTATCAGGAACAATACCAATGATTCTCAAGAATTTGAAAATGCTCAAGTTTTTGAATTTGTCTTTCAACAATCTCACTGGGGAAATTCCAAAACATGGTTTCTTTGCAAATCAAGCAATTGTCATGTCCTTAATTGGAAATCCCAACCTTTGTAGACCACAAGAATTTGGGTTACCCACATGTCCAACAACAAAAAGGCATTTTTCATTTGTGAAAATAATACTATTGCCAGTGAGTGGAGCTATTTCTTTTATACTATGTTGTCTACTTTTGGTATTTATTTGGAGAGGGAATATACATGTGCAAAGCTTTAACTTTTCACAAGCTATTTTCCAAAAGTTAGAGCGCCAACGGATCTCATATCAAGAACTTCATACTGCAACTAACGGATTTGCCGAGGCTAACCTGTTGGGATCAGGGGGTTCTGGATCAGTGTACAAAGGAGTTTTGAGTGATGACACACTTATTGCTGTGAAGGTTCTCCATTGGCAAAATGACCAAGTTGAGAAATATTTTAAAGCAGAGTGTAGTATCTTGCAAAAGGTTCGACATCGAAATTTGGTGAGAATCATAACTTCATGTTCCAACCTCCAATTCAAAGGTTTAGTGCTCAAATTTATGTCTAATGGAAGCTTAGAGGAGCATTTGTATCCTAATAAAGATGACGATGGTGGCGAGGATGTATGTGAATTGGGATTGAAAGCACGATTAGACATTTCCATAGATGTGGCACATGCCATGGAATATCTTCATCATGATTCATTTGTGCAAGTAGTGCATTGTGATATAAAACCCAACAATGTTCTTTTGGATGAAGACATGATAGGCCATGTCTCTGATTTTGGTATTGCAAGATTAATCAGTGCAAGCTCTACTAATTCACTTACTTCAACAATTAATTTGAAAGGATCTGTTGGCTACATTGCCCCAGGTATATTGTTTTAAGACATTACTTTTTCTAGGCATTTCTCATTAACAATTTTGTATGGACTAGTTGAGTAAAATTTGATGAAGGTTGCTTTTAATGCAGAGTACGGACTGGGTGAGACAATTTCCACCAAAGGGGATGTTTACAGCTATGGCATTTTGTTATTAGAAATGCTTACCAGAAAACGACCAACTAGTCCCATGTTTGTTGGGGACCTAAACTTGCACAAGTGGGTGAACCTAGCATTTCCAAATAGAGTGAAGGATGTAATTGATAGTGTCCTTTTCAGTGAGGTGGATGGAGATGAGTTTGTAGAAAATAGTGTATACAAATGCCTAATTTCTTTGTTGCGGGTTGGCTTGCTTTGTTCAAAAGATTTGTCTGATGAACGCCCAACTATGAGAGACGTAGTGTTGGTGCTGGAGAACCTAAGAGAAGATTTGGTAGAAAATGCAAATGCTTCTAGAAGATTAAGACGAAACATATCCAATTTTCTTAGCAAGACAGATGCAACAAGGAATGATACATCTACATCAAATGACCAAATTTCTTCTCCAAATTAGTTTGTGAGAATTGTAATAGCAAAAGATTTCGGTTTTGTCATTATTATTACAATGACAAGTTTTTTTTATCCTTAGTTGTGTAAAAAAATATCAATTAGTATGTATCATGTATTTGTGATTATTATTGATAGGAAAATGAAATATTTTTACAACACATATTGGATTGTAGCTTTGTATTTAGTTTAAATTATCATTCTCAATATTTTGTGTGAAAAGTAAATTGTCAAAAAATTAATTGCATTATTTATATAGCTATAAAGAAAAGAATTATCATTTAAATTAACCCTCTTTTAATTTTATACATGCTTTATCCTCCTCTAATTTTATGCATGCTTTGTGTACATTAAAAAAAATTAATTTCCTTCCAATTTCATTAAATAATATTTAATGAAAAACATTTTTATATGAAAATGGTGCATGGTTACTCATAATAATCATATAACTTTCCCAAGAAATGAGATTCATATCATTGCATAGTATGCAATCCCAAGAAATGAGATTCATATCATTGCATAGTATGCAATAATTTTTTCTTGTGTTATAGTGGGCAACACTACCTATTCATGTATGCTCAATTAACATTTTTGTATATGTCCACAACGTTGCTACATATCTACACCACCTATTTCACTATATCCAAACCCTCAATGATTGGCATATAATTCTATATATATGCTAAACAGGTTCAACAAGATATGCACTATGGTTGAATGCAAAGGAAAATTGCACCATTATGTTTTCTATTTCAAACGTATGCATGCAAGCATATTTTAATTTCTCTAGCATTAAGGTCTATTAAAAATGTCAATGAAATTTTAACATTAAGTTGTTGGACATGGATTTCATTGCATAGCGTAGAGTAATGACAATGAAATAGAATAAAAAATTGCATATTATGTGAGAGAGAAATGATTTTAAAAATTGAATTGGGACAGAAAGTTTCCATGTTACTATTACCTTACGTTACATAGTGTAGAATGTGAATCGACCTGATGTTAATGACAACGGGGTAGAGTTAAGAAGTGTAGAATGTGAATCGACACGTTGTTAATGACAACCGGGTAGAGTTAAGAATCGTTATAAGTTTCACCAAAATTTATAAAATTTATAAGAAATGATAGGTTCAAAGAATGTTTAATATTAAATATTAAAAAATAATAATAATAAAATTAAACTTTACAACTTAAACTTTAATATAATAAATAATATATACACTTTATTAAATTTTAAAAACTTAAAAATCTAATTAAATAATATTATAAATAAATTTAATCATTGTGGTTCCTTGAGGACAATGAGTTGTTATGGTTTTTAGCCAAACAATGGTGCCAGAGGTGTTTCTACAGGTTGTGTATGAGTGTATGAGTTAGGGTTTATAGTTCTTTCACATTGAAATGTATTCTTAATTTTATTACTTCAACGTTATATGGAAGTCATATTTTCAACATGTGAAATCCATTCCCAGTTATTTTTTTATAAAAGTTAAATTAATTTAGAATAAGAGAGGACGATTTGGTGTGATTCTTGGATTCCTTCACAAGACTTCACTAAATTTAGGGACAGGGAGACAAGGCGACGCGAAACCACATATTCTTGGATTCCTTAATAAGACTTTCCTATTGGTTGCTCTACCCATTTCATGGCAAATAGAATTCAGGCGAGTATCAACTCCCAGACTGAAATCTGAAATTTGAAATCTATCATTGTGTCTTTCACAACCTTTGAATTCTTGTGGGAGTCACTGCCCTTTCTATCAAACTATTTGGGGATTTCGAAGATTTATGCTTAGCCAATTTTTTCTCAAGGCTTATATTGCTTACACAATCTTGTACAAAGAAAATAAAAAATTATCAAGCTTCCTTCCTTCCCAAGCAATTATGTTTTAATGGGATCTTTAAATGAACAAAGATTAGTCACATTGAATTGAATTTGGATCAAACACCTTTATTAACAACAACAAGAATGATAAATATGTAACAATGTAAGTT
>ML826134.1:52450-73486 GCA_009831015.1 Picea engelmannii
TTTTATGATTTATTCAAAAAGGGTTATTACCACAGCTTGGTTTGATGGAGCTGCACAAATGGATGGCCAAAAATGTGGGGCTGGTGGAGTCTTTAAAACACAAGATTTAACAGTTTATAAATGGTTTTTTAATTGTGGGAGAGGCACAAATACTAGAGCTAAATTAATGGGAGTGTGGGAAACACTCAAGTTGGAATTACATCTATCTTTCAACAGACTCCAAGTCCTGGGCGATTCAAAAGTAGTAATTGATTGGCTTTCCAATAGAGGTAGGCTTCAGTCAAGTACTATTGAGGGATGAAACTCTAGAATAAAGGATTTAATCAAATCCTTTCTTGACATAAGCTTCGAGCATGTCTACAGGGAATATAATGTTGAAGTTGATCATGTCTCAAAGATGTCATTAAAGGAACCAAAAGGCCGGATCACTTTTTACCAATGGACTAATGGGGTAGAAGGCCCTAAGCAATTTCTTAGTCTATACTAAGTCATGTGTGCCTTTCAGGCTGGAGTTTTGTTTTTAGATAGCTTGGTACTTATCTACTAGCCTTTAAAATGTATCTCTTAGGAAGTTTTTTCCCTCGTAGTTTGTATCAGTTTTTGTCTTTTTGTTGATCCATTCCAGATCCTTTTTTGGTTTCAGCACATGTGATATTTTTGTAGAAAGGATTGAGGTTCCCTTGTTTCTCTATTTTGGGACTGTCTGTCTCCTGGATCGATCCTAGTCACGGATCTGATGATGTAAACAGATTATATTTACTAATATAATTGGGCAAATTTTCTATTGGAAAAAAGGACATAGTGGTATTTCTTAATCAATGTCATGGATGAGATGTATGTATGATTAATGTTAAAGGTTATTGAAATGGATCACGCAAGGCTTCAGTTTCTCTGGTTGGTGAATAATTTGGATAGCAAGATAAAGGGTGATCAAATAATCTTTAAAAATATTTCAATTTCAAAAGAAAATGTGAGAAATGAAGACAAGTGATAGTTAACTCTCACTAAAACATGGACCACTTTATAGTTAATATGTTGTGGGTGATAATTATAACGTTCACAACATCCATTGTTTTTTTTTTAAGTTAAACACACAAGAGTTTAAACATGCATGTTATTTGGGTTAGAACCAATCTATGAATAGTCAGTCATAGAGGTCCATATTTCATGGTCAAATTAGTTCCCAAACATTATTGAATGAGACCATAATACTTCAATAATAATATAAAAATAGAATAAAAATAAAATAATGAAATTTATCCACCATACAAACACTGAAATCAATGCAAAATACTAAATATATATGTGTCCTTGTCATTATCCTCTTTTATTGTTGTGTTGTGTTATGTTAGTTGTGGGATAAGACTTGTTGAATTCTAGTAGGTAGGCTAGAAGTTTGGCCTACAAGAAACATATTTTTTTATTCCCTACCTATGTTGAAGTTGTTTATGATTGCAACTCTGATATTTGGCATTGAAGCTAATGTATTATGCTTAGACAGACAAATGCAAGTTCATGTAGTCTTGCACTTTCTTCATATACCATACTATCTATAACTACAACTCTTTGGTCCAAGAGAAGATCCCGAGACAATGAAGATGAATACAAGATAGTAGATTTGCAATGAAATGTATTGTGAATCTATTGCAGAATTTCTATTTATTAATCTATTCATGTCTATGTTTACTAGTTGAGTTGTCTGTTTGTTTTTGTTTTGTTGCATGATCAAGATTAGTTGCATAGTTTATTTGGGGGAGGAGTAGAAGACGAGTCAAGGATAAATGTGTTGTTGACCAATCCCTTGTACAATTAAGTACTTTGTTGTTTTCCAATTTGTTTCCCACTACTTAGAAATTATTGTTTTCTACTCAGAAATTACTCAAGCTAGAGAGACATTTGATAATTTTGAGTTTGATTGTGTGTGTGTGTGTCTATATTCCCAAGGAAAAAATCCAGTAATTTTATTTCTAAGAAAGGAACAAAATTACAATCATTGATGCCCATGGAATTCCCCTAGTTGATATCCAATTAGAGTCTTGTAATATCCCCCGGTAGTGCCCCAGTTATATTATGAATTGTAATCATGTTTATGAATTGTAAATCATGTATTGTAGGCTGGTGAGACGAGTATTGATAAGCTGATAGGCTTATGTGTTTATTAGGCCAGAGAGCCTAAGTGTTAAAGGCCAGGGGCCTGTTTTTGTATATGTAATATCCAGAACATTAATAAATATTAAACATCGTTGCGTGCATAACAACCATGAAGAAAGAGTGATGGGGGACTAAGATTCCACAAGGTGAGTAAGGGAAAAAGGGGCTGAAAGGTTGGAAAGAGAGGATAAGTGTTGAGCCTAGAGGCTAAGCTTAGGGGCTTAAGTCCTTGGAAATAATAATTTATTATTATTCCAAAAGCTATGTGAAAGGTATGTTTTTATCCTAAGTTCCTGGAAGGGGGACTGTGTGCAAAAGGGAACACATGATGATGGAGCACATGCAGCCTCATAGGTGACATGTGTCAGCCCAAGCACATGTAATTTAACCCAATAATTGAGCTAGGATGGGGGTTTGTTCTCCATTTTCCCGTCCGCTATCTGAACCGAGGGATCTTTGCATCTGAGTTCTGTAAGCCTCACACATCTATGAAACCTGAAGCTTGTGATGTTTTCTTGAGAATACGATACATTCTCTACCCAAACTGTTGAGTCTGTGATCGACCTTTGCGTGAATTGCTTGTCATGCATCCTGCAAACGGGTGTTACCTAAACCGTGTTTTGTTTTAGTGGCCTGTTGCCATTTCCTGTTTCCACACCCCATTTTCCATTGTTGTTGTCACCTGTGAGTTAACCCAAGTTGTTGTCGTTGCTGTCATCCTGAACTTGCAAGAATTGAATTGGAAATTGGTGGAAGAATTGGGTTGTCAGGCCCGTGGTAGAAGAGATAGGTTGTCAGGCCTGTGAGAAACTCTCTCTAGGTGAGAGAGTCTACTAGGAAGTGGTTTTCTCCCAGAGAGAGTCCAGCACCAGCTACAGAGCTCTAAGACTTCCTGATCCAACCTGTTGCCGAGGCCCAGAGAGGGAGGTGAAGCACCAATGGACTGTGCTTGTGAAGGTGTATACTCCTAGGTGGAATATGCATGTGGGGAATGAGAGTCTATGAGTAGTGGGCATAAGAAGGCTCATGGAGAGAATCCTTCCGGTTGCTCTGTGTATTTTTCCTGTAACCTCAACCTAGTCTAGGATTCCCTTGCCTTGGGTGGAGCTTAGTCCCAGCTCGAGGGTGACCCACTGATGCGCGTGATGAGAAGCATGGTCTAAGGCTGGGAGGTTCGTGGAAGGTCTGCATGTGGTTGGTGGAGTTACTATAGTTTCAAAGATAAGTATATGCATGTGTTTATTTTCAATTAAAATGCATGTTTGTGATGCTTGCAATATTATCATGTATTCTGTTGCGATGATGTTTACTGTTGCTTCTATTAATTTTGTATGATGATAGTAACTCTATGTTAAATGCATTAATTTGATTTAATGCATGTTATATTCATAAGTATGAGAATGTTCCACGTAGTAGTGTTGCCAGGCAAGTGGGTTGATGGTCGGGGACGTTACCAGTCTGTCCATGAAGGGTCCCCTTATGATATAATTCTCACCTATCATAACCTCACTTTTGTCTACTTTAAACCACCCAAAAATTCCTCTTTTTCTTCTTGGTTCATTAGATGTTTTGAATTTCATTTTAGTTATTTATTGTTTATAATTAAGGTTATATCCACAAGTTTGAATTGTTTCCAATACCTTGTTATGGATTTTTTATTCCCTATCATGTGCTAAAGTGTGAATAAATGCAGGGTTTTCTTTTAAAGATAACATAAATAAGTTTCCAGATTATTTATGGTTGAGGAAGGAACGTTTCAAATAGGGTAGTAAAGGATGTACGAGCAACCTATCTTCCAATTGATTCCTGGGACATTACCAACACTCCAACTTATCTCTGGAATATTGCAATAGCTTAGGCATTCATTCAAGAAAGGGGCATGTGAGGGTTGGCATTCAAACTAATCCATGGAATATTTGAGATTAATTTTAGACATAACACAACTATCTAGTTACTTTACAAAATCCCTGGGAGCTGGTTGAGGCATCTACACAAGAAATCTCACCCTCTATTTATTGATCCTTGCATCCATCACCACGTGGGAGATATGAGTATGCCCTTAGTTCATATTTTGGATCGATTGCAACCAGATTTCATCCCCCTGTGACTTAGAGTGTGAATTGGAAATTGATTGGACTCTTCTTCTTAGTCAATACGATGGGGAACATGGGAATCACATTTTATGTATTTGTCGATAGTTTTAGACTTAGTTATGAGTTTGTTTTCTCATTCCTAAAATGGCATGAGCCATTATTCTATATATTGTGAGGAAAATGGCATGAGCCATTCTTCTCTATATTGTGAGGAGAATGGCTCCATAGATACTAGTTCAAATATACAATGTAAAAATAATTTGGATTTCTTGAATAAAGGACAGAGTGCCCAGACTCTGCAATACTTTGTTAGATATTTCTTGAATGTGTGAGTTCTGATTTTCAGTTGCTAGTGTCATTGTAATAGATCCTGGCTACCTGATCTCTAGAGAGGGCCCACTCTAGAGAACATGAGTTGTGGATCTATAGATGAATGCTATATTCACTTTGTTGTACATAGATTAGTTTGTATTCCTTTATCTATTTTATCATTTGAATTTTACTTTGTTATATTTCATTTGCAATCTATTGTCATGTATGTATGGTGGAATTAAATTTCTAACCCAATCTATTAGAGAAATGTTGCTATGATAATGATGCAATCATTTGTTTCACACATTCATTTCAATTGCAATGCACAGGAGAGCCACAAACTAGTATAAATTACAATCCAAACATACACAATACTATAGTGGTTATAGCTAATATTTCAATTAAGCTTGAATTGGAGATCTTGTGTAGATAATTTGTATGTTGTAGATTTTATCTTGTTCAATTGTTTATGTTAATTTATTTGCTTTGTTTCCTATAGAATGCTTGGTTGTAAAAATAGGTTATTCGAACAAACTTGTGATGACAACCTGATAACAGAGCAAGAGAAGTGCTACCACAGGACTAGGTTACTAATGGTAGCACTCTAACAAGAGTCATATATTAAAATCGAAATCACAAGTGTTAGAAGCTAGTTCCTGTGTGTTTTGATTTTTTGCAATGCAATTTCCTTCTTGTAGAATCATATTAGAAAACTAATCCAAGTTAAGAAATTGTAGCCCACACACATAGTGCATGACATCTCATAAGTACATTGGAAACTCTAGTTGATAAGTTAAAATGGAAGAGTGTTCTTATTTAAATAGAAGATATATAGAAACAATGTCATTTTTTGCACGGTTGTCGGTGAGGTGTTAAGGAAACAATAGTATTTCTTGTAATAGTTTTAGATAACACATGGTAACAGGATGAGCAAAGAGAAGATGACGATTACCCTGTTTGTAGGGTCTCATACATAGTGTTCTGCATTCATACAAGTGCATGCATTAAATTAGAAAGTTTTTTGTGGTGCAGTAAGAACCACCCACGGTACTAATCTCCTTTGCAGGAATTTTGGCGAGAGGAAGGAAGAATTGGTGAATGAGGATTTCACTAGAGAAGGAGCCAAAGGGATGCATATTAAGCCTTCAATCCTATGTCTAGATTGATTAACAGGTATGAGGTGAATCTCCGTTATTTCCATCATTAATAAATATCATCTCAGGTTGATTGAGTTCTTAGTTTCATTGTATTCTTTCACGCCTTCCTATTGCATATTTTATTTACTCCCATTTTTCTTCTTCCTCACTCTTTATTCCTCTCTCAATTCTCCTTCCCTATTTTCTTCTTCATGCTTTTCTTTTCTATTTTTTATTTATGCAACATCATCTCCCTTCCCCCTCCCTTTCTTTTCATTAAGCCATGATCCTTTTTCATCTTAGACTTCTCATCTCCAACCCTTGATTCTTTATCATTAATTAGCTCATCCCTACACCTAGTCCCTTTGATCCTAGGAATAATGACAAATGCACACTACTCAACATTTTGATGATGGTTGTATTCCTCGATCAACTATTCAAGCCATAATCATACAAGAATCACAATTCCATGAACAAAATGTGGAAGTTGTTTCACAAATAATGAGACACTTCGTAGTTTCCACGGTGGTTATTTCAGGCTCTCATTATATCAACCTCATAGATAATGGGACACTTTGTGTTCCCATGATGGTTATGTCAGGATCTAATTATCATTATACCATGTTTTAAATTAGATATCTGATTTTGTTCTTGCTTTAGGTATTTTTGCATTAGCCATAGGATCTTGCGAGAGACATATCACACAATTTAGGTGCTGGGTATTTGTAATTTTTGGTATCTAGATGCATTACATTGCAAATTATACACATTGAAAATTCACACAAACCCATATCATCACTTGGAATAAATAGCTTGTTGATCGGACTCTTGTGGCATTTGGGATCACTAACCTCACCGAGAACATAGTTCGTAAACTCAATTTCCAGTAGACTAAATGGATAGATATTTAAACTTGTTTCTAGGGTGTATTCTCTTATGGATCTAGTTTATAACCCAACTTGAATCATCTCATTCTGATATTGTACAAGAAATTTATTCCCTAATTACCAACTCCCTATCCTAAATTTGCATCGATAAAACCTTGTTTCCTATATTGTTCTTTGGTATAATTGACCCATCAATTATTCATGTTTTCAAAACCTGTTTCTACTTGAGATACCTACATGAGTCTATTTTCATCTCCAAGTGGAATCAATTCGATCCATCATTAGATGAAAAGTTCATACCAAAAGACTTGACGATTGGTCTAGGATGGAAATTGAAAACAACGATACACTGCAGCCTGTTTCTCAACATGTTTTACATACTATTTCAAATCCATTTCAAAATTTGTTTATAGTGGGTATATCTCTATGAATCCACTTTAATATTCCTTTAGAATCACTCTAATTGGAATTTGAATGAAGAATTTACCATTGAAACACTAACTAGTAGTCTAGGCCGACCACCACTCCTCACCAGGTAACAATAATTTTTTTTAATGAATCCTTTAAGAGATATTTTTTATACTCATTAGTTGCACTCATTTTTATATTTTATGGGAGAAATAAATTCTTCGTAGATCTTTTCCAATATCACCTTGTGTTGCAGGAAAAATTATATTTTTTTGCAGGTCAAAGAAGGATCATGGAGGTCAATCCATGAACAAGTGATTTTTAAAGGAAGAAATTCATGAAATGGGAATACCACCAACACATGAAAGTAAGTGTGCTATCATTTAATGCTGAGTCCTTGGATGAACCATGTCTGAAGACCAGGTTCCTAGGAACTTGTTGCAGAATTGTTCAAGCTGCTGACCTATAAGACAAAGACATCCCATTGCTATATCAATAATTCCATTGCTACATAAGACCTTTCAAGAATACATAATGTTCATCATCCTCATCCACTAGCACTATTTTATGCCCATACATTTTCTTCTTCTCAACTTAGAAGTAGTGGCCTGTTGAAGTTTATTAAGTATCCCTTACTTATATGGTTGACCATAACCACTGCTTTAATCACTATTACCACCCCATAACTTCAACTTACTTCTTTCTTCTAGAAGGCCTCCGTGAATTCCTACTCCACCCACTCCTGACCCACCCAATAAAGCAACTTGGATCACTTACAAGGATAACCTACCCTTCTAGTTTTAATAGTTGTCGAATAAAGATTTCCAAGAACCTGTTGCTACCAATCCATCAAAGGTTTCTTTTTCTACCTTCCTACCACTAATCTTGTCTAACACCCTTCCTTAATTTCCAAACTTTTAAAAATGTGCAATAGATCTTGCAGTATGGTTCTATTCTTAGTAGTACTTCACAGATCCACCATTCCTACAAAATCAATAGAAATATCAACTTTAAAGGAAATTGGAACCAACTACAGGGGGATTCTATTGTTGACGAAGATCAAAAAGGAGAAATAGGTGTGGCCACAAGCCTAAGGTTTCCACACAAGAACCAACCTCAAAAGGCCCTTCTATTGTCACACAAGAACCAAAGATCAAGAAATCAGTTAGAGACATCCCCCTGGAGGAAACGATTGCTACCCCACAAGAAATTGTAGCAAAACAAGTTGTTACAGAACTAGTCTTCCCTCATAGCTTCATCAAAGATATCTCGGAAACAGCTGAAAATTTTGTTGACTTTCCTTTACACCAATGTTTTCTTTTTCTGTGGAAGTTCGTGAAGAACCTGTTATAGAAAATAATATGCTTGTTTTAAATTTCAGGGACTTCTTAGCCTCTTGTCTTTGTATTTATTCCCACCTTATTGACTATTTTGTATTTCTCCGAGGACATGAAAAGTATTCCATTTGAGNACCAATGTTTTCTTTTTCTATGGAAGTTCGTGAAGAACCTGTTATAGAAAATAATATGCTTGTTTTAAATTTCAGGGACTTCTTAGCCTCTTGTCTTTGTATTTATTCCCACCTTATTGACTATTTTGTATTTCTCCGAGGACATGAAAAGTCTTCCATTTGAGGGGGAGGGGGGGGGGGCACCATAAATACTTCAACTTTCCATCATATTACTCTATCCTTCGCCATTTTATTCCACTCCATATTTCAAATCCATTCTAACCTCCCTAATAGATACAAAATGAGAAGGACTAGAAGTTGCTAGTGTTGCTACATCAGGAAGCCCTAGTATTGTTCCACAAGAACCAACAATGGGATCAGAAGAAAACACTGTTTTTGCTCCACAAGAACGAACAATAGAAAAATAAGTAGTTGATACATATGGAAAATCCAAGAAAACTTGCTCAGTAGATTGGGAAGAATTTTCTACAATTTTAAGATCCTTATGCCATTCCAAGTTATAGGAGGAGAGATGAATCCTTACTACCTCCCTGCAATTACAAGGGATTCCTACAACAAAGATAATTGTGCATCTATATCCAACATTCTTTAGTCATCAGAGAAAAATATCAGAAGATATGGTGTTCTATTTTTTTATTTTTTTTTAATATTCTAGAAGAATGGGTTCGCACTGGAGACAACTTGTTTCCATTGACATTTTTCAGGGTCAAAGAAAGGGATAGCATGAGGAACTCAATTTTACTTGAGCATAGAAAGTAGAGGTAACATTAAAACACCCTTTGATATTTTTGTAGACTTGAGAAATCAAAGTTAGTCCATAGAGTTCGTCTATGAGCCAAAGAAATTTTTAAAGTTAAGATCCCTAGGGCTATATTTGACTGAACCTCTTTGAGAAGAAATAAACGTATTTCCTCAGTTGAGAAAGAAATCCCCTGCATATTACCTTGATATATACTCTATCTCTTCTAAAAAAACCCACTACTTATGTATGTTGATCTCTCCTACATCGATCTGGGTCTAAAACCTCCAAGTTCATGGTTTACTATGCAATTGGAGAACCAATTTTGTAGTCAACAAAGGTCTCTCTAACTTCAACCACCACTTAAAATAGGGTGCCCTACAAAGGCCAGTCTTGATTAGATTTGTAAAGGCATATTCTTGGGAAGCCAAAAAGATGCACATTATAGCCTGATCACAAGGTCTTGAGCCATATTTTTGCGATTTTTTCTCTTTATTAGCCTTACAGTCATTCCAACTTGTAGTTATTCCAAAGTATAGTTGATACAATATTGGAATAATTTGAAGCCTACTTTTACCATATTGTGCATTTTGCCTCTCATGCGCTATGCTCTTAAAACCCATGGATTTTTTTTTTGCATATGAGAATCCTTGTAAGTTGGTTTCATACTTCTCAGGCCTAATCATTTCACACCTCATTCATTATCATTTACAAGGTTTCACTATCTCAAGGGTTCATTTTCAAGCTTATTACTTGCACCCCAAAGTTACAAGTTACATAGCATAAGCCACAACCCTCTTTGCAACTTTGGTTCAACAATCAATTTTGTATTTTTAGATTAACATTCATCTTCTAAAGACCATATTAGAACTATGATAAATCCTTACAAGGTAGAACCACTTATTCCTACAACATTATACCCCCTCTATCTACCAAATACGATTTCATGGATTGTTATTTTACTGCAGGAGACCGTTTTGTAACGTCCCCGACCACCAAAGCCTCTGTCGAGAAACACTACCTAATGACTGTATCTCTTAATTCTCTACGTTGATACCATATTGTAACATACCCGACCACCCAAGCTGATCATGCTACTTGAAACTATCGATGCTATGATATACGTATATAGTATATATATATATATATATATATATATATATATATATATATATATATATGATGAAATTTTAAACAAACATAACATTCTGTTCATACACATAATTCATGCGGAAGCGAAAATAATACATACATGCAATAAACACAGGAAATTATGATAACATTATAACACATGTACAAGATACAGAACATACAATTAACATATAATTGGTACTTATATTTTATGATAAGACCACCTACTATGTGAAGACCTTCCACGAACCTCCCAGCCTTAGACCATGTTGCTCCAAGCTATTAGCAGTGAGTCACCCCCAAGCCGGGACTAAACTCCTCCCAGGGCAAAGAATACTATACTAAGATGAGGCTATGGGAAACTGCATAGTGCAACTAGAAGGATTCTCTCCAAGGATCCTACTTATGCCCACTGCTCATGGACTCTCGTTCCCCACATGCTTGTCCCACCCTGGGAATATGCACCTTCACTATTCCATAGTCCATCGACTGCTCCACTTCCATTCCAGGGCTTCAACAACATGCCAGATCAAGAATTCTCAGAGCTCCATAGCGGCTGTTGGACTCCCTCTAGGAGAAATCACTTCCCCAATAAACTCTCTCACCTAGAGAGAGTTTCTCACAGGCTTGACAACCTGCTTCTTCAACCATGGGCCTGACAACCCACCTCTTCAATCCACAACAACCAATATCGGGTAAGGCAAGGGGACGAATCAACTATTACATAGGTTCACAATGGTGGAAATGGCTCTGGCTGCGTGCTTATTTAGTGCGTGCGTGAACTGCCCAAGGGATGGCTAGAATCCTATGAATGAGCTCGCGGGGAAAACTAAAATGGCCAGACTCGTCATAATGCTGAGAGAAAGCAAGAAAAATGGTGAGAATGGTTAGTATTCAGGATCGTGAGAGAGACGGAATTGTGAGAGCGAACTCCTAAGGAAGGTGGCCATAATGGTTCATGAACCCAACAACGGTGGAAATTCCAACATAAATCTGCATGCATCCTGGGTGACACTTGGCTCTCCAGGAACACGTTCCTCTCCACTTGGAGTTTGTTCCTCTCCCTAAAGGAACTTAGGATAACTGGGTTTATTTCCCAACTTTAGTATTTTTTTTTAGGAATATATTACAATATTCCCTTGGGTTAATCCCTCAAGCTTAGCCCCTCTTTCCTAGCCTCTCAGCCCCATCCCTTTCCCTACCTAGTGGAGCTTAGTCCCCCATAACTCTTTCTTCATGGTTAGTCTACACACAACGATGTATTTTATTAATAATCTGCATAATTACATAAACAAAATCAAGCCCACTAGCCTTAGCATCTAGGCTCTTGGGTCTAATAAACACATAAGCCTACCAACTTATAATTACTTGGCTCACCAGCCTATAAACATCATTACATTTCACAAGGGCTCGGACTTGGGGTATTACAATATGTTGGCACAGGGGAAGACCTAGGGTTCAACTCTAACAACGCACCAACAATCCCTAACTAGTGGCCCTTTCGCCAACACTCGCGAAGCAAATGCAATATCACCCGACGTAGAAGTAGGGGGTTGCAAGACACAGATGTATACAACCAGAGGAAATGCAAAGTGGATCCACAACAATAACACACAACAACTAGATATTATTTACCAACTTAAACCTACTTCACATAGTTATATCTCAGATCTAGCTCAATAATGCAATAACAGACTAACAAGAAGCAAAGAACACAACATCAACCATAGAAGATAACAACATATACGTGGTTCACCCTCTTTCTAGGGCTACGTCCACATAACTGTGTTTATTGATATTATATGAAAACATACAGTTCTATCTACGTGCTTAGTTTGCAGATCTCTCTCTCTTTCTCTTCTTCTCTCCCCTCCCTGTGCGGCCAGCTGCAGGGTTGATCTTCGCACCCAACTGAAGATCTTACAATACTAGAGTGATCTCACACACAACACTTCTCTCTCACACAACAATAATCACATGATATCACAACACAACTCTAGCCAATAACAAACTCAGAACTAACCCATCCCAGGTACTCTAGACCTTTATTTATACATTACAATAACTCTCCGAAAAACTTAGGCCGAAACCTAGGTGTCAAAACCCTAGGTGTCTAACACCCTAGGTCCACTTGACCCACATTTTCAGGGCTTCACTAGCCTATCTTTCTGTCCTTCCCGTGAGGTTCTCCAAAGCATCCATTGGTGGATTTTTCCACTTGTTGAGTTTTCCAGGATCCATATTCCTTTCTGATCTGTCTTCCTCGATATTCTCGTCCAATGACTCGTTTTCCCTCACTTCTCTCCTTTTCCGCTTCTTTGACCACTTCGACCCAATCTCAATCAATGTGCCTTCCATGTAGTTCATACTTCATATTCTCTCTTCCTTATTCTTCTCTTTCTTCCTTAATCCATAACCAAGGGCCAACAGGCCCCCAACACTCACATGTGACTCATCTCGAGGCACTGCAAGTCTGACCTTTTTATTTTACTTCGACTTCAAATTGCACAGAGAAACCTATGATTTCTGCTCTATCCCTCCCCACTGTGTGCAGATTGTCTTTTCTGTGTCTAGTACCCAGTTTCAACTGCACCTGGTACCTAGACCCTTCTTCTTACGCTGTTACTGAGAGCTACAAGGAAACTGGTTGACATAGTAAAATTTCAACCGGATCTGATTCACCAAACCTTCCTTCCATTCTCCGTTCAAAGTCTTCAACTGCACAGCTCCACCTTCTGTGATCCGGATTATTTTCGACATGAAATGAGAGTGGAGATATAATAAAGAAACACACAAAGATATCACAAATATTCAATAATATAACAAAAATGATCAGATATGCAACCATAAACATAGATATACAGTAATAAATGATTTCTATTAATGAAATAAATGTATAGAGACTGTAAAAATACAGAGTGAAAGACTTGCTAGAATGGTGGCGGCTTATCTCTGAGAAGAGATGTGATGGCTATGCTCATTCGTAAGAAGATGATTACAATGAGGCTCTGAAGGAATTTTTACAATAACCAGGAATTCCAAAATCCCTCCACATCCAAAAACCTAACCCTAGGAGATGAAGCGTCAAAAGTCATGTGGACCTCGTTTGGGTAAGTTAGTACATCAACTTCTCAGGGTTGTAACTTTTGCATACGATCTCCGTTTTAGGCGTATGATAGCCCGTTGGAAAGGTATCGTCGAGGAGATTCATTTCAGGTTAAATATTGAGGGGAATTACATATTTCAAACATTTTTTTCCCAAAAAGCATCGTTTAGGGCCTCAAAATGGCCCCGGAAGTTAAAAACTGCTAAAAATAGTAAATTAGCAAAATTGCCAAAAAATTGTTTTGAGCCAGTTGGAAAAGGTGGGTGGCCACCGATATCCACCTGGACCAATCCTCCCTCCTTAGGAATAAATGTTCTCCATTGAATTGAGTGCCCGGGGGAGAGGAAAAAGTGTTTGCTGAATCTGAATCTTGGTGAGCTGCTTGCCTTGCTGGAGACGTCACACTGCTCAGTTTGTGGAAGTATGTCAAGGACCTGTTGAGGCTGAGGCTATTCAAAAAGTCGAGCTACATTAGAGGATGGTGTGTAGAAGGAATCTTTGCACTTTGATGCAACCTTGTCGACCTGCTTCTATTGGATATAAGGTGCTTTTGGCGAGGTTGTAGTGGTTACAATGTTCTTATGTTCCCCTTTTGAACAGATTGTGAAGAAGCTGAATTTTGCAGTATGAGATACTACCTTATGAAACTTTTTAGCTGGAACAATAGTCGGAACTACCTCTGGTATTCTGTAGAGATGAACCCCTAGAGAAACAATGACACTGCGGGGTCGAGACTCATAAATAGCATGGCGTCTCCACATATATGGCTGGCTCAAGAGAACATCATAGACATCCAGTGGGGAAACATCACATAATACCTCATCCTTGAAGGGCTAGATGCCAGATGACAACCGACACTGCTAGCTGACACGATTATCTCGTCCTTGGTGAAGCCACCCAATGTTGTATGGCTGCAGGTGTGGTGTTGTCGACAATCCCAACTGTTTGATGACCTCTGCTGAGATGAGGTTCTTCTAGCTTCCGCTATCAACAATAAAATGCAACGGGGTCCCCTTCACCCACATCTGTGAATGAAAAAGGCACTCACCCTCTTCAGGATCTGTTGGTTCTTCTGGTTGAATTGCTGTGGTCGTGACAATAGCAGTGGGGTTTGCGTCAATGATATGTCTTTTACTGGTCTTTTCAAAATCAAATTCTAAATCAGGGTTTGGCTCATTGTCTTTGATCTCAGCCACCAATGACTGTTTTGAGTGACATTCATTGGTGTTGTGTGAGGGGCTTTTGTGGAAATCGCACCATTTTTCGGTGTCCTTCTTTGTCTTCCCGTGACCCTTCTTTTCTTGTGGCTTGGACCGGTTTTCGGGAGACTATTTGTTAGGGTCATCTTTGTCATACTTTGGTTGTTGCGGATTTGCAGACCTGAACGCCCGTTTGTTTTGGTGCTTAAATTTCTACTCGATTTTAACAGCATATCGATAAGCAACACTGAGTGATGAGATGTCCAGAAAATCCATTTCAGTTTGGATGTATCTGTGTAGAGCCCCACAGTATTTCAGAACCAAATGTTGTTCAAAGTCTTTGATACCTAGCTTGGTGCACAAGGTATGGAAGGTATTGGTGAATTCTAGAACTGCTTGGCCCCTCTCTTGTCGCAGTGTGGTCCATCTCATCTACTGGTCCTCATAGTTTCCAACAGGGTAATACTGTTCCTTTACTGCATCCACAAAAAAATCCCAAGTGGGCTCGACCCCATATATTCTAGACTCCTTTGTGGAACTTTTCTCCCAGTAATTTTCCCACCAATGTTTGACATGGGGGAGAGCCTTAAGGAGAGCGAAGATGATCTTTTCTCTGTCGGAAAAATAGTGAACAGAGAAATAGCATTCTAACAGATTTAACCATTTATCTAGGGCATCCACATCTATATGACCTTCAAATATAGGAATATCAAAATTGACCTGTACCTTAAAAGGAGAGGTGCCTCCAAAGTGGTCGCTTGATGAATATGCGCCTGATGCTATCGGGAGGTGTTGAAGGATGTGGGAAAAATTCTCCATCATTTCGTCCCTCTATCATGTGAGAGCTTGCTCAAGCAACAGATTGATAGGATCATCTGCTCCGTCGTTTTTATTTTCTTCTGCCATTGAGGGTTTCTTGGGTGTGCGAGAGTGATTGTCCTCAAGAGAGACAAGCTCGAGACCCAACTTTCTATACTCGGACCTCGTCGACGACATGCACTGAAAAAACGATCAAGAACAACCTGCTCTTATACCATTGATCCAGATTATTTTCGGCACGAAATGAGAGCGGAGATATAATAAAGAAATGCACAGAGATATCACAGATATTCAATAATATAACAAAAATGTATCAGAGATGCAACCATAAACACATATATACAGTAATACACGATTTCTATTAATGAAATAAATGTACAGAGACTATAAAAATACAGAGTGAAAGACTCGCTATAATGGTGGTGGCTTATCTCTGAGAAGAGATGTGACGACTGCACTCATTCACAAGAAGATGATTACAATGAGACTCTGAAGGCATTTTTACAATAATAAGGAGTGCCAAAATCCCTCCACATCCAAAAACCTAACCCTAGGAGATGAAGCGCCAAAAGTTATGTGGGCCTCGTTTGGGTAAGTTAGTACATCAACTTCCCAGGGTCATAAGTTTTGCATACGATCTCTGTTTTAAGCATATGATAGCCCATTGGAAAGGTATCATCGAGGATATTCATTTTAGGTGAAATATTGAAAGAAATTCATTATTGAAAACCTATTTTTCCAAAAAAAACATCGCTTAGGGCCTCAAAATGGCCACAAAAGTTAAAAACTACTAAAAATAGTAAATTACCAAAATTGCCAGAATTTTTTTTTGAGCCAGTTGGAAAAGGTGGATGACCAAATATATCCACCTAGATCAATCCTCCCTCCTTAGGAAGAAATGGTCTCCATTGCGTTGAGTTCCCGAGGGAGAGGAAAAAGTGTTTGACGAATCTGAATCTTGGTGAGTTGCTTTCCTTGCTGGAGATGTCGCGCTGCTCAGTTTGTGGAAGTCTATCAAGGGCCTGTGGAGGCTAAGTCTGTTAAAAAAGTTGAGCTACATGAGAGGACAGTGTGCAGAAGGAATCTTTGTTCTTTTCTACAACCTTGTCGACCTGCTTCTGTTGGATATAAGGTGCTTTTGGCGAGGTTGTAGTGGTTGCAGTGTCCTTATGTTCCTCTTTTGAACAGATTGTGAAGAAGCTGAATTTTTTAGTATGAGATACTACCTTGTGGCACTTTTTAGGTGGAACAATAGTCGGAACTACCTCTGGTATTCTGTAGAGATGACCCCCTAGAGAAACAATGATACTGTGGGGTCGAGACTCATAAACAACATGGCGTCTCCACATATATGGCTGGCCCAAGAGAACATCACAGACATCCAGTGGTGAAACATCACATAATACCTCATCTTTGAAGGGTTGGATGTCGTATGACAATCAACACTACTGGATGACATGAAGATCTCGTCCTTGGTGAAGCCACCCAATGTTGTATGGCTGCGGGTGTGGTGTTGTTGACAATCCCAACTATTTGACAACCTCTGCTAAGATAAGGTTCTTCTGGCTTCTGCTATCAACAATAAAATGCAACGGGGTCCCCTTCACCCACATTTGTGAATGAAAAAGGTGCTCCCCCTCTTCAGGATCTG
Organism: Picea engelmannii; assembly: GCA_009831015.1. Lineage (NCBI taxonomy): Eukaryota > Viridiplantae > Streptophyta > Pinopsida > Pinales > Pinaceae > Picea > Picea engelmannii. The sequence goes on from ML826134.1 coordinate 69,554, forward strand.
TTGGTTCTTTTGATTGAATTGTTGCGGTCACGACAATAGCAATGGGGTTTGTGTCGATGATATGTCTTTTACCAGTATTTTCATAATCAGTTTTTGAATCAGGGTTCGGCTCCTTGTCTTTGATCTCAACCACTAATGACTGTTTTGAGTGAAATTCATTGGTGTTGAGCCAGGGGCTTTTATGGAAATCACACCATTTTCCAGTGTCCTTCTTTGTCTTCCTGTGACCCTTCTTTTCCTATAGCTTGGACTAGTTTTCGGGAGACTATTTGTTAGGGTCATCTTTGTCATACTTTGGTTGTTGCAGATTTGCAAACCCGAACTCCCGTTTTTGATGGTGCTTAAATTTCTAATCAATTTTAACAACAAATCGATAAGCAGCACTGAGTGATGAGATTTCCAAAATATCCATTTCAATTTGGATGTATCTAGAGCCCCACTGTATTTCAGAACCAAATGTCGTTCAGAGTCTTTGATACCCAGCTTGGTGCGCAAGGTATGGAAGGTATTGGTGAACTCTGGAACTTATTGGCTCCTCTCTTGCTGCAGTGTGGTCCATCTCATGTACTGGTCCTCATAGTTTCCAATAGGGTAATGTTGTTCATTTACCGCATTCACATAAAAATACAAAGTGGGATCGACCCCATATATTCTAGACTCCTCTGTGGAAATTTTCTCCTAGTAAGTTTCCCACCAATGTTTGACATGGGGGAGAGCCTTAAGGAGTGCAAAGATGGTATTTTATTTGTCAAAAAAAATGTGAACAGAGAAATAACCTTCTAACAGATTTAACCATTTATCTAGGGTATCCACATCTATCTGACCTTCAAATATAGGAATATCAAAATTGACCTGTACCTTAAAAGGCAAGGTGTCTCCAAAGTGGCCTCTTGATGAAGATACACCTGATGCTATTGGGAGACATTGAAGGATGTGAGAAAAATTCTCCATCATTTCGTCCCTCTGTCGTGTGAGAGCTTGCTCAAGCAACATATTGATAGGATCGTTTTCTCTGTCGTTTTTATTTTCTTCCGCCATTGATGGTTTCTTGGGTGTGCGAGAGCGATTGTCTTCAAGAGAGACAAGCTCAAGACCCAACTTGCTTTACTCGGACCCCGTCAGTGACATGCATTGAAAAAACGATCAAGAACAAGCTACTTTGATACGACTGATCTGGATTATTTTCCGCACGAAATGAGAGTGAAGATATAATAAAAAAATGCATAGAGATATCACAAGTATTCAATAATATAACAAAAATGTATCAGAGATGCAACCATAAACACAGATATACAGTAATACACGTTTTCTATTAATAAAATAAATGTACAGAGGCTATAAAAGTACAGAGTGAAAGACTCGTTGGAATGGTGGCGGCTTATCTCTGAGAAGAGATGTGATAGCTGCGCTCATTCGCAAGAAGATGATTACAATGAGGCTATGAAGGCATTTTTCAATAAGCAATAATTCCAAAAGTCCCCTACATCCAAAAACCTAACCCTAGGAGATGAAGCACCAAAAGTCATGTGGGCCCCGTTTGGGTAAGTTAGTACATCAACTTCATGGGGTTGTAACTTTTGCATATGATCTCTGTTTTAGGTGTATGATAGCCTGTTGGAAAGGAATCGTCGAGGAGATTCATTTTAGGTGCAATATCAAAGGAACTTAAATATTACAAACCTGTTTTCCCAAAAAACATCGTTTAGGGCCTCAAAATGGCCCCAGAAGTTAAAAACTGCTAAAAATAGTAAATTACCAAAATTGCCAGAAAATTGTTTTGAGCCAGTTGGAAAAGGTGTGTGGCCACCGATATCCACTTGGATCATTCTGTAACATAGGCAACCTCATATGGCCCCATCCAATGTGTCTTGAACTTCCCTAGATGCTTCATGAACTTGTTGTCATATACCAATACTAGGTCTCCTTGCTTAAATGACTTCTTCTTGATGTGTCTGTCATGGTAAGCCTTTTCTCGTTCCTTCTATACCTGCTGATGGAATCCTACAATAAATATGTATTCCTCTAGTTATACCAACTATGCAAGCCTGTTTTGAACATCGTCAGTGTCATCCATATCTGTGAATGTTGCAATTCTTAGACTAGGAACCAAATATTCCATAGGTACTACTACTTCTAGATCATAAATGAACTTAAAGGGAGTCTTCATTGTCAGCTTCTTGCAAGTGGTTCTATAAGCCCATAAAATTGCTGGTACTCTCAAATCCCAATTATCCCTGTTCAAACTGCGAATCTTCATTAGTGATGTCTCCAAGATCTTATTGAAGTCTTCGACTGTTCCATTTTCCTATGGATGGTATGGAGTGCTCTTCTTATGGTGAACTTCAAATTCCTGAGTCAAGGCTTCAATAGTCTTATTAATAAAATGTGTACCTTGATCTCTCATAAGGATCTTTGGGCATCCAAACCTGGTTATGATATCATCGAATATGAACCGCGCAACTGTAGTTGCACTACAGTCCTTAACTGCTCTTGCTTCTGCCCATCTGGTCAAATACTTTGTCGTAGTGATGATGTATCTTTCTCTTGTGCACTTTCTTGGTGGGTTGATAGGTCCCACAAAATTGATGGCCCATTTCTCAAATGCCTGTAAAGTTAGTTGAGGTGCTAAAGACATCTCATCTCTTCTAGAATGTTTCCCAACTCTTTGGCATACATCGCAGGCTTTGTAGTATTCCTTAGCATATTTGTGTAAAGTGGGCCACCAGAGGCCAACTCTAAGAACCTTCTGCGATGTTTCTTTACCTGCATAATTTCCTCCTGCGATGCCTTCATGTGCTTCTATTAGAATTAGTGGTCTTTCTACCTCCATAACACATCTCCTCAAGATCTCATCAGGTCCCATCTTATATAGCTGTCCAGCTATAAGTGAAAAATCTCCAACACGAACTACCAACTGTTTCTTTTGAATGATTTTATATTCACGAGGTGCCATTCCTGTTGATAGGAATTGGACTATCTCGATGAAGCGATCATCAAACTTTCTGATGGCCAACAATTGTGCATCTGGCAGCGTATCCTCCAAACTGGTAGGTTCCTCTCCATTTTCTAACCTAGACAAGTGGTCAGGTCCCTTATTCATTCTCCCTAGCTTGACCACAATCTCAAAATCATATTCCTGGAATAATAGTAGCCATATGCATATCCTTCCCCCCAACACTGGCTTGTTGACTAGGTATTTCAACGCAAAGTGATCAGTGAACAATTTAAAATGTCCTCCCGACAAGTAGTGTCGAAACGTATGCAACACATATACCATGGCTAAACCTTCTCTTTTGGTAGTAGTGTGATTTATCTCAGCTGTAGAGAGAATCCTTCTAGCAAAGGCTAGCGTATGGTCAATATCTCCTGCTCCTGGTTGTGCTAACACTACTCCTAATGAAATAGATGACACATTGACATGCACATGGAATTCCTTACTCCAATCTAGGAAAACCAGAATAGGCGTTGTTATCACACAAAATTGTCAGAACATTAGGAGTTTTTGGTTTCTACCTAAGCCTGCAAAATTTTTCCTCTCTCTCCTCCTTTTGCAGACTCGGTCGTAAGTTTTTCCCTCTTGACTTGTAGCTTTTCTTCCATTGGCCTTCATCTATTTGATCGACCTATTTTTCCTTGTCATCCTGTCTGAGAAGTATCGACCCTCAACCTTCCTGTTCTATCTTAGGCCGATCATTCCTCTCTTCATCTCTATCTCTGATCTTTTGTTTTCTTGAGCCCTCAGCATTGATGATTTTAGGGGCTAAATTTCGTTCATGGGCTAATTTTCCATGGTTTTTCCAAAAACGAGATTCGCTATTTTAAAAATTATTCGCCCAAATTCTATAGGATAAAATGATTTTAACTTAAAAATCACCAAAATTTTATAAAAACTATATAAAATCCTTAGAAGTTTGAATATTTTTACAAAAATAT
>ML826134.1:111105-126669 GCA_009831015.1 Picea engelmannii
ATATATATATATGATTTTTAGTGTTCCAGAACGAAAGGAGAACGTCTTGATAGTTATTTAAATAATAATATTAAGAAATATTTGAAAAAATAATAAGGATTTTTTAAAAAACATTAAGGTTTTAATGATGACTTTGTTATTTATGGTTTTTTATTTAATGATGTGGTGTTTTTTCTAATAATTCATGTTTTTTTAACCATCACTACAAGGAAAATAAAGTTTAATGGAGTCCTCTTTCCCTTATCTATGTTAGAAGAGGTGACACCATTATATTCTGACCAAGGAGCCAACCTTCACATTGATCACCTTCCTCTTATTTTCTCCAAATCTCAATTTAAATTGTAGGAATACCTCCATTTCAAAAAGACATCTTAAATACAAGAGTTCCATTTGGTGATTAAGTATAAGAAGATAAGCATAAACAAGATAGTTGACATGCTCATTGGACCATCTCCAAGTGCACTACACATTCTCAATATCTAATGTGCTAACTATTGATGAAAATGAATGACTATCCTAATACCAACATTTTTGAATCTTGCTAGGCTAAGGCAAGATAGTCGGGATTGTTACCCTATGTTTATGGCCTTTTTGCAAAATTATCAATTAATCTTCAAGAAATATGTTCTTGAGATCAATGTTGTCTTTTATGTTGTTTTATGATAAAGAAAAATAAAATATTTATATCATAAAATATAACAGTTTGATGAACAATCATGGAAATAGAAAAATCTGAAATAAGATCAAACATATAATCTAAAATGAGACCTCAAAACCATCAAGTGATTTTATTCATTCAGTTATGGAACACTTCCAAATACATTTTTTCACACCAGAACGGGTAAGGATCAAGAAAATACTTAGAAGTCAAAGGTTACATCATCAGAGAGATGACTCGTGTCTCCTAAGTAAACCAAAGCTAAAAAATAACCGGATCAACAAGCCATTGTTTGTCACTATCTTGACTTTGCACAAAATTCTTAATTAGCACTGAAAATCAATTTAGAAATCCAATAAGAATTTACAGACCATCAAAAAAATATGATCCACCTTATAAAACATGTCAATAATCAATGCTTCTTGGTCCTCCTTGTTACCACCTTCAGTAAGACCCTGATATCAACAAGAAGTATTTAGCCTTTAAGTATTTCATAAATGAATGAAGTAGTAATGTAATCTCATTCTAGAGCAAGATAAAACCTTATCGGAGTTTATGTCTCTTCGATTCCTTTTTTATTCCTCCAAATGTAGTTTGAGTAGTTCAACTAATTTTAGCTAAGTTATTTTAATTACTTTTAGTTAAGTAGGGACAACTCATAATTAAATATTAATAATAAATGATAAGGGTATAATAAATATTAACTGATAGGTGGGGACCCCTAACAACTCCTTTGTTTAATTTTTAGATTATTCTCTTGTTCCTCCAAAAATAATTATGCCATCAAACATCATCATGCACACATATCCCAACCAATCAACATATGCAATATCTCAAACACACACTTGTGACACCCCAAATACCACATATATGAAAATATATTTATCAAAATAAATAATAAATAAGTCAATATGTTGTCCCAAAAATACTACTGTAAAATATCCAAAAATAGTGAATCATAAATCTGTCCAAAGCATGTTGTTGTCAAAAAATAACAAAGTTTGTCCCAAAAATAAATAAAGTCCATCTCAACACTGAAACCATCATAAAATAACACCATGAAATCAAAAATCATATTTCTTATGTGAGACAATTTGCCTTTAGCCACTTCCTTGAGATTTGGTTACTTTAAGGACCTCTGAATCTGCATGAATAGATATTTTACCCTTTGTTGTTGATTCTTTCAGATGCATATCTCCAAAAGAGATATGTTTTTCCTCAAGTTTTGGGTGCTGGGAGTGAGAAGCGACTAAGTGAGAGGATGTGACATATTGGTCAGACTCAACAAAAATGGGCAGGACATTTGCCTTTGCTAGGATTTGGTTCTTGAACTTGGGACTTTATCTTTTTCAATGGTTGGGTTGAATGAGCATGAGAAGTTATTGACTCAATGTGTTGGGCATACTGTTTAGGTGGAGGAGGAGGTAATGACAGTGAGACTGTGGGCCATCCATGATCTTTGAATTTGATAGTCTAGCTAGATCAATGCCCAACCTCTGTTTTTATTTTTCCAACTTTTCCATTAAGGGTACTAAGGAATCACAATTTGACTCAATTTCTCCCACCAAATTCACTTCATAAAATCTTGAACTTCTTCCAATTCCCTACAAAATCAAAGTGTCGATTGTGGTTCTCGGGTTGGTTATGATATCGACGGTTTCCTCAAGTTTCCTACAGGACCAAATTCTATTCCCATATGACCCATGGTTCGAACTACAGGCTTATGTAAAAAGGTGTTAATTTGGCCTTTAGTGCCAAATCTCCAGGTGCAAGAGCCTATCCACTATACAACCCAGAGTTATGATCAAGGGCTACTTTTCATAAATGCTGAAAGGGCCTTTTACAGCGTGATTAAATGGGCACGAAAGAAAGTGGTTATGACATGTAGCACTCGGGGACCCACCGGTTTCTCACTTTTCAAAAATTAACCTTGGAGATAAAGTTCAGTCAACTATCAACGCAAAGTAAATTTGCACCGTCGATCTCCTTCTTTAGAACATGGTCCGATGACATAGATTCAATCCCGGCGAATTCACTGTTGGATGAGCAATTAATAGGGATGGTTGATCTAAATATGATCAATGATCAATTATTTATCTCCATGGGTTTTATCCTATTCCCTAGGACCTCGATTCAACGGGTCTAACTTCTTCTATTCCAGATCTAGTGGTCAACGCAATTTGGAATTCTGTCAAGCACATATTTACAATGAATTCTTTCTAATCGGGTTAAGGATTCATCCAAAATATTTCAATTACCATTGGAGAGACATCAAGACACATATAGAGACCCAATACATAATTCAAATTTCACTCTTTATTGATTTGAAACAACCTCACACTCTACACCTCTCTCTCCAAACTCTGCTACACTTACAAATTACAATTATATATATTTTTATTACTCTTGGATAGATCTAACTGCCTAATCCAGAACTATCACAACAAATCCCTAAAATTACTCATCCTATGCCAAAAATCAGTGACAAAATACACCTATTGCAACCTCTTTCTATCTAGTCATGTGGGCCTATGGGTAGGTTGGTGTAATTTGGTACCTCAACTTCCAAGGGTCGTAAATTTTGCATGTGACCTTCATTTTACGCACGTGATAGCCCGTTGGAAAGGTATTTCAGAGAACTACACATTCTGTCATCAAACTCTGACTTTGTCTACAGTTTGATTGTGGCGAGACAAGAAAACAATGTTTAGGGACCCAAAATAGCCCTGGAAGTACAACAAGATCTGTTGACATGAAAATATAAAAAAAATTCAGTTGGATTAGGCGATAGGCCACCTGTATCCACCAGGAGGATGTGTGGGGCTTCATATAGCCCCAGAAGTGTAGAACTCACAATTACAAAGCAGTACAAAAAAACGTGTTGAACAAAAAATGAACACGAGGATCCAGTTGGAATAGGTGGGTGGCCACCAATATCCACCTGGATCATTAGAAGGTAACCCCTCGAAGAAGCTACATGGAAGTATAAATAAGAGAGAAAGACTCTCTCATTAGCACCTTTTGAATACCATTGAATATCTATTTTGTGAAAGGTTATCTGGGTAGATATTATTGATAGATAAAAGTGCAGAAGAAAACGTGCGGCAGAAAAATAGCGGTAGGAAAAGTGCGGTAGAAAAATCGTAGGAGGAAAAGTGCGTCAGAAAAATCGCGGCAAAAAAATCATAGCAGTAGATTCACGACAACATAATCGCGACGACAACACCACGGTAGCAGAACACTACAAGAAGAAAAAAGGTATGGTTTTCATATGTGTAGTGTTGAATTTATGAATTTGGTTGAGGTTTTTCCTTGTAAATCTATTGGATTCCCTCTTGGAAGTTTAGGGCTTGCTGTAGAGTTGATCTGAGGCAAATCTACTGAATTTTAGTATTGGTTCATGTTTGAGGGATTTTGGTTGAGGTATGTTTTTGAAGTTATTGGTATAGATAGAGGTTGTATAACAGTGAGGTTCTAGCACATGGTTTGAGGTACAAACTTGTGGTATAGTGTTTGAGGTATATGTGATCAGATCATATTGGTTGATGAGTATACAATGATAGGTTTCTCAGTGACAGATTTGACATAACAGGTTGTGGTAGTGACATATTCAGTTTCTACATTTGGCACTTATATTTTAGGGCGGCAGGATGGGGCAGGGATAGGTGGTTGTAGCCACCTTCCAGTTGTATTCGGAGAACATAGGGGGTTGTAGCCTCCTTCTAGTTGTATCTAAAGAATTAGGGAGTTGGAGTTTCCCTTAGGTTGTATCCTAAAAATAGGAGGTCAGAGCCTCCTTCTAATTGCATCTGGAAAACAAAGGAAGTTGGTGCTTCCAATGAATGTAAATCTGAAAGAAAAATAAGAAAAAACATTATGTGGTTTTTTCTCGCATTGGGTTTCCACGTAAAAAACACTGGTGTACTGTGTATGTGTATGATTTTTCATTTGTTCATGGTTTATTTACTCTGCACTTATTGGATGATAATGTTATATTGATCATAAAGATAAATAACACTTTCATATTGTGGTTAAAAGGATTAAAAATCTCTATTACTAATTCACCCCCCCTCTCAATAATCCAACAATTGGTATCAGAGTAGGTTCCTTCATAAATCAATTTAACCACTGAAAGGTAGATCATGGAGAGCAACAATATGTATAAAAAATGGAATACCATAGTTTGATGGACAAAAGTATGCATTCTAGAGCAGAAGAATGAAAACATATGTACATGCACAGGGATTTGAAGTTTGGTAATCAATTGTAGATGGATACAAAGAACCAACAGTTCCACCAACAAATGACAACGAAAAGAAACTTAGTCTAAATAATTCAAAATCCACAAATGCACTTCTAAATGGTCTTTGTGATTTGGTATATACCAAAGTTATACATTGTAGCTCCGCTAAAGATATTTGGGACAAACTTCAAAATATTTATGAAGGAGATTCAAAAGTCAAAGTAGTAAAGCTTAAAACTTACAGGTCAATTCGAATAGCTAAAGATGAAGGAAGATGATAATATTGCAACTTACTTCTTATGAGTTGATGAAATAGTGAATGCAATCATGGGATTGGGAGAAGAAATTGAAGAATCAGTAATTGTTCAAAAGGTACTAAGATCTCTTCCAATGAGATTCGATCCTAACATCTCAACACTAGAAGAAAGAGCATATCTAAACTCAATAAGCATGGATGAACTACATGGAATCTTCATAGCCAATGAAATGAGAACTAAACGGGAAAATATAGGTAAAAAAGAAGCAACATTCAAAGCATCCAAAATGTCAAAGCAAAAGGGAAAGCAAAAAGAAAAAGAATATAGCAATAACAGTGACATCTTGGAAGACGATGAAGAAGTGGCCAACTTTGTCAGAAGATTGAAAAAGGGAATCGGTGACAGATATAAAGGTAAGATTCCATTGATTTGTTTTAATTGTGATTGTATTGGTCATTTTGCTAACAAATGTCCTCATAACAAAAATAAAAGAAATGATGAAGATGATTCAAATAGAGAACAAACATATAAAGGCAAAAGAATAAAAAAGAAAGTCTTCAAGAAAATTTTATGCACCAAAAAAGACAGCTCCTCATTAGATGAAGATGAAGTCAGTGAAAGTGAGACATAAAAAGTTTTATTCATGGAAATAGAAGATTTCGATAAACAAGACACCGAAGAAGAATATGAATAGGCAGAAGTTGACTACCAAGAAGAACTGTTGAGTGCTATAGAAGTTATAAAAAGAGAAAATAAGAAAAACAAGAAGCTCCAAGCAGAACTAGACAAGAAAGAAAACACTCAAGAACTAGAGTAGATGATCACGGAATTGAAGGTTCAAATAGAAGAAGATAAAATAATTGAAGAAGCACTCAAAAAACAGTTAGAAGAAAGAGACAAGATCATTGGAAATTTGGAAGAAAAGATTGTCACATTGAGAAAGGATCTTCAAAAGAAAAATATGCAAAACAACTCAAAGTTTTTGGATGACATTATCAACAGTCAAAGGCCTAATCATGACAAGTCCAGAATTGGATACAATCAGACAGAAAATGGATCAAGCTCCAAAACGACAGGTCAAGAAACATATCCAAAAAGCTATACAGAAACAATCATAGGGGATAGGAAGTTCTACAAGGAAGATCACAGGGACACTCCTCCACCAAGAAGATTTAGACTTCAGAATCAATGACAGTCAGAAACAAACAAGACTCAAGAAGAAGAAGGATTCAGAAGAGTAACTCCTTTCAGAAGATCTTCAACTCCCAAGTATCAAACTATCTTTTTTGGTTGATGTTATGCATGCAATAATTTTGGACATAAAGCTGTAAATTGAAGAGCTAATAGCAGGAACAAAAACAATTTTGAAATTCATACACAAAATGGTTATCCAAGAAGGCATAGTGAAACACAGAGAAGAAGCTACAACAGGTTTGAATCATTGAACACTTAAGTGGAATGCTACAAGTGCAACAAATTTGGACATATAGCCAAATATTTTAGAATGACAATCCCTCCTAGAGAATCACATCAGAATAACAACAGTCACAGACAAGAATCTCATAAGAGAATATGGATAAGAAAGAAGAATCAGTATAGCAATGAAGAATTAACACTCGGTCTACAATCTAAGCATAATAAACGTGGTTTGTATGTTGACAGTGGTTGCTCAAAGCACATGACAGGTGATGAAGACATGTTTCTAACATTGAAAAAGGAAAGAGATGGATCAGTCTCCTTTGGAAATGACGACTCAACTAGAATCATTAGAAAGGGCACAGTCAGAATTGGAAACAAGGATAACAAGAAGAAAATGTTCTACTAGTGGAAGATATGAAACATAATCTTCTAAGTGTAAGTCAAATGTGTGACCAAGGTCACAGGCTTATGTTCGATTCACAGAAATGCGAGATAATAAAAGAAGGTTCAGGAAAATTGGTTGCAACAGCTGTAAGAACTTCAAGAAACATATATGTACTAAGTGAAATTGGAAATGAAAAGTGTTTTCTAGGGAAGGAAGATGAAGCTTGTCTATGGCACAGAATAATGGGTCAAATAAACTTCGATAACCTTGTCAAAGTCAACAAAAATGAAGTAGTCAAAGAAATTCCCCAGATCACGAAGCCAACCAACACTTTATGCAAACATTGTCAACGAGGAAATAAAACAAAGACCAAGTTCAAATCAAATGAATACTCAATGACAAGATCACTGGAAATTGTGCATGCTGATCTAGTTGGACCAACTAGAACAAAGGGCTTAAAAGGTGATAAATACTTTATGTTATTGGTTGATGATTATACAAGAATGACTGCAGTTTGTTTTCTCAGGAATAAGTCAGAAGCATTTGAAAAATTCAAGGTATATAAGGAAATGGTTGAAAATGAAATGGATTCAAAAATCAAATGCTTGAGATCTGATAATGGAGAAGATTTTAATTCAAAGGAATTTATGGATTTTTGCAACAAGCATGGTATAAAAAGGCAATTCTCCGTTGCTAGAACACCTCAACAGAATGGGGTCGTTGAAAGAAAGAACATGACACTACAGAAAATGGATCGAACAATGTTAATGGATTCCAATTTGACAGATGTTTTTTTGGACACATGCAGTTCATACAACAATTCACATTCAAAACAGAGTAATGCTCAGGAACAATAGTGACAAGACTCCTTATGAGCGATGGAAAGGAAGACCATCAAATGTGAAGCACTTCAGAGTCTTAAGAAGCAAATGCTACATCAAAAGAAAAGATGGCAGAATGGGAAAGTTCGATTCTTGTGTAGACAAAGGCGTACTTGTTGGTTACTCAAGTACAAGGAAAACATACAAATGTTATAATCTAGGTCTCAACAAAGTTGCGGAAAGCATCAATGTAACGGTTCATGAGATAGGTGGACATAAATTAAAGGAAGAAGAAAAAGAGTCAGTTGAATAGGTTTACAAAGAAGAAGCAAAGGATGAAGAAGCACTAGAAGGGGAATATGAAGAATATCAAATAGAAGTAGAAGAGAAAGAACAAAAAGTACCTCCAAAGACACCTAGCAAATGAATACAGAAGAATCATCCGTCAGATCAGATTATCGGGAACAAAGATGCAGGAGTTGAGAGTAGAAGAAGAATTTGTTCACCAGAACAATTGCACCTAACACTCTTATCTTCATTTGAACCAAACAGTTTTGAAGAAGCCAACAATGATGAATTCTGGATAAAGGCCATGGATGAAGAATTGGATCAGATAGAGAAGAATGACACTTTGGAATTGGTTCCAAGACCAAGGTACAAGAATGTCATCGACACAAAATGGGTCTTTAGAAATAAATTGAAAGAAGATGGACAGTTTACCAGGAACAAAGCTAGATTGGTATGTAAAATATACGCATGGGTTGAAGGTATCAACTTTGAAGAGACATTTTCCCTAATTGCTAGAATGGAAGCAATCAGATTGATACTAGCTTATGCATGTTCAAAAAATACTAAAGTGTATCATATGGACGTGAAATTAACTTTTTCCAATGGAGAACTAGAAGAAGAAGTCTACATTGAGCAACCAAAAGGATTTCAGTTATCAAAAAATGAAGATTATGTTTGTAGATTAAAGAAGGCCTTGTATGGTCTCAAATAGGCCTCGAGAGAACGGTATTCCAGACTAGATAGATACTTATAGCAGTAAGGGTTTAGGAAAACAAATGCAGGCAACAACCTCTACATCAAGGTAACTCAATATATTATTTTATTAATTGAAGTTTATGTTGATGATATTAGTTTTGGAAGTGATGATGATAGGTTGAGCCAGAAATTTGCAAAGGATATCCAGAATGAATTTGAAATGTCATTACTTGGAGAACTATCCTTATTTCTGGGTCTTCATATATGTCAAAGCAACCAAGGAATTTTTATTTCTCAAACCAAGTATATCAGAGAAATGCTAAAGAGGTTCAGAATGGAAGATTGCAAACCAATCAATACTCCTATGCAAACCAGTTGCAAGTTAAGTAAAGATGATGATTCAAAGTTTATAGATCAGAGGCAGTATAGGTCAATGGTTGGCAGCTTACTTTATGTGACAACATCCAGACTAGATGTAATGCAGACAGTTAGACAGGTGGCAAGATTTCAAGCAACACCAAAGGAATCACATGTTCTAGCAGTAAAAAGGATATTCATATCTCTCAAGGGTACATAAGAGTTTGGATTGTGGTATCCAAAATGAAAGGATTTATCACTTATTTCCTACACAGATGCAGTTTGGGAAGGCTGCATTGATGACCGAAAAAGCACCATTGTAGCAACATTCTCCTTGGGTGAGTGTTTGGTATCTTGGCTAAGAAAGAAACAATCATCAGTATCATTATCTACAATTGAAGTAGAGTATATTGCAACAACAATATGTTATACACGGGTTCTATGGATGAAACAAACTCTGACATATATACAAGTTGATTATGATGATCCCATTCCAAACTATTGTGATAATGCAAGCACCATCAATATCTCAAAGAACCCGATGATGCACTCCAAGACGAAGCACATTCCAATCAAGTATCACTTTCTAAGGGAATAGGTTACAGAGAAGAACATCAGAGTTGAATATGTGGGAACAAAAGAACAAATGGTAGATATCTTTACAAAACTGCTTCCAAGGGAAGCCTTTGAGTATCTTCATCAGAGACTCAGAGTAATTTCTACTCCAAAATGAATGATTTTGAATGCTTATCTTATATGTCTTATATTTACATGATGAAGCACCATAAAGAGGATAGTTTAGGTTGGGGAGAAGTTTCAGGAAGAGTTCAGTCAAGGGGAGCAGCCCTAAGGACAATTTAGTTAGGGGGAGCAACTCCGGACGGTAAGTTACCTTTTCCATTGATGTCAAAGGGGGAGAGATTTATCAGATGCAGGATAGAGAGTTAGATGCTTGGAGAGAGAGAGAACATAAGCAAGGTTCTAGGGGGAGCGATGGTCATAGGGGGAGCATGAGTGATATGAATTCAATATTTCATTAGAGTGTTTCCATCAATGCCAAAGGGGGAGATTTTTTATTAATTGGGTTGGTTTTCATTTATGTCAACCCTTGAAGCAAGTCTGGTAGAAAATTCTAGTAGCCCCAATAGTATGATTAAGGGACTTCAGTTTGATTGATGTATAATGGTATGACATTTAATATATTTGTAGGTAAAACTATCCTAGATGGATAGTACATGTCATGCCATTTCTGGTGATATGAAAAATGTCACATAACTCCTCACTGTTAGAGAGTTATGGCCTGGTGAAGTGGATAACCCTCATGATTTATAGAGAAGTCAAAGAAGTCAAATTAATTCTAGAAGCTCCTAGAAGAAGTTGACTAGTCAAGTGGGTGAAACTAGGAGTTAGTCATGGGTTAAGTTGTTGCAATAAAAAAATAATTAAAAATAATTTAGTTGCAACTAGAGGTGGAGAATTTACTATTTGTAGAAAAGTGAGTTATAAGTGGACAAGTGGTTAAAAGTGGGTTAGCCATAAGAGAAGGAAAGTGGGTTAAATTGGTTAGAAGGTAACCCCTTGAGGAAGCTACATGGAAGTATAAACAAGAGAGAAAGACTCTCCCATTAGCACCTATTGAATATCATTGAATACTTATTTTGTGAAAGGTTATTTGGGTAGATATTATTGATAGAGAAAAGTGTGGAAAAAAGAGTGTCACAAAAAAAGTGTGGCAGAAAAATCACGACAAGAAAAATGTGGTAGGAAAAGTGCTTCAGAAGAACTGTGGCAGGAAAAGTGCGGAAGAAAAATCGCGGCAGGAAAAGTGCAGTAGAAAAATAGTGGCAGGAAAATTACGGTAGAAAAATTGCAACATGAAAAGTGCGGCACAAAAATCGTGACATAAAAATCACGGCAACAAAACCACTGCAATAGAATACTACAAGAAGAAAAAATGTATGGTTTTCATATGTGTAGTGTTGAATTTATGAATCTGATTGAGGGTTTGCCTTGTAAATTTGTTGGATGCCCTCTTGGAAGTTTAGGGCTTGTTGTAGAGTTGATCTGAGGCAAATCTATTGAATTTTAGTATTGGTTCATGTTTGAGGGATTTTGGTTGAGGTATGTTTATGAAGTTATTGGTACAGATAGAGGTTGTATAACAGTGAGGTTCTAGCACATGGTTTGAGGTACAAACTTGTGGTATAGTGTTTGAGGTATATGTGATTAGATCAGATTGGTTGATGAGTATACAATGATATGTTGCTCATTGATAGATTTGACAAAACAAGTTGTGACAGTGACATATTCAGTTTCTACGTTTGGCACTTATATTTTAGGGCAGTAGGACGGGGCAATGATAGGTGGTTGTAGCCACCTTCCAGTTGTAGCCGGAGAGCTTAGGGGGTTGTAGTCTCCTTTTGGTTGTAGCTAGAGAATTTGGGAGTTGGAGCTTCCCTCAGGTTGTAGACTAAAAATAGAGGGTTAGAGCCTCCTTCCAGTTGCAGATGGAAAACAAATGAAATTAATTCTTCCAATGAATGTAATTCTTAAATACAAATAAGAAAAAACATTCTGTGGTTTTCTCCCACATTGGGTTTCTATATAAAAAAATTTGGTGTATTGTGTATGTGTATGCTTGTTCATTTGTTCATGGTTTATTTACTCTACACTTATTAGATGATAATGCTATATTGATCATAAAGATAAATAACACTTGCATATTGTGGTTAAAAGGATTAAAAATATCTATTATCGATTCACCCCCCCCTCTCAGCAATCCAATGTGCATATCTATTCTAGTGCATGTTGTAATTAAAACCATTCATTCATCTATCTAACCATTCAATCATAATTTCATAAATAGTAAATATATTCAGACACATTGTACACAATGTTTTATCGTGGTTCAACCTCCTCTGGGGCCACGTCGACAAAGATATTCTGCTTCTTTTATTATTCATCAAAAAGGTTTTGCGCACATTACATCATAATAGAGAGTAGTGAGGAATACCAGGATCACACCAAGCTCCACATCTTGTGACCTGAACCTTAGCTACATTCTAGATCAACTCCATCTGATCTCCACAACTCTCAAAACAAACTTCAACTCTAAAATGATGCTGCAAGTACTCAAAAATTCACCCAAAGATCTCACAAAGCATAGATGGGATACATAGATGCCTCATTATACCTTATAATTCTTATATTTATATTAAAAAAATGGGTTAAACCATTACAATATGACTCCAAAACCCTAACCCTAACATGGCTAGGTTTTTCCACATCCGCGTCAGATTTTCGCAAATCCTGTCCCACGCAATGCTTTTCCTCAAAATATAGCGTGCTCTCCTTCTTGGTCCAATATGCCTCATTTTTTGTGTTGTTCTCCAAAAAATGTCTGCTCCAATAGGTGGTCTGATGTTTTGCATGTTATTGTAGAATTTGTACTTTCCCAAAAGCCAAGGCAAGTGGAATCAAGATTGGTGTAACAGGGGGTGACCTATCACTGTCACCTTAATAGGAAACCCCTTTCTATTTAGGAGTGTATCAAGGTACCCCAGGGGATACGTCCCCAGTCACCTAAGGGTTTGAGAAGGCTAAGGAAAATGATACAAGAAAATCCCTCCCCTCTCACAGATCACTCAAGTTAAAGGGTTCTTTAATTCTTATTAAAGATGAAGCAAAAGAGAAATATTGTGTACTAGCCTAGAACAAGACAACAAAGAGAAAAAGGGCACTTTCCAAGTACCAAAATGATATTAATGCATCATAAGACTATGAAATCTTAGAAAATAGACTAGCTGATGTAAAATAGCAACAATATAATAGTTTATAAAAACAATGATAAATTTGTAACGACCACAATAATTATGCTTCAAAATGATTGATAAAAGACTACAAATGATATATGTAATTATGTCAATTGATACTCAATAGTCACAAGCAATATCTAGATAGCATAAGATGTCACTTATAAGGTGAGATTATTGTTGTAATATGGTTGTAGCAACATTTTGCAGCAACAAGAAGTTAATCACCAAAATAGGATAGCTTAGGGTTAGTACAAGTTAGTAGTTGTTCAAGAGAAAATGTTCTGAAAATTGTTTGATCAATCAACACTTGTAGTAGGTAGACTAGTGCCTTTCTAGGGTAATGGAGTCAATGATGGCAGCGAAAAATCTTAGAGGAAAATAGAAATGACAATATTTAGTCAATGGGGATGGAGAGGATGACAGAGGTGTTGGTAGCCAAAGGCCTAAAAACTCCAATTCCTAGAGATAGTTGCTAGAAAGTAATAAAAAATAGGCCCTAGCGATTTCTCTTTTCCTTTAGATAAATTGAAATAAAGTATGCAATAGGAAATGAAGTAGGGTTACTAGAGTGCTACAATGGTAGGGATTTAGTATCTACTTCTAGATAGGTGTTTTTCAAGAAATCTTAGCAAGTGGAAGATTATAGAGAAAAAAATAACATCATATGTCTTTCCCCTAGGGTTTTAAGCAAGCAATTTCATAATATTTGAAATGAAACAAGTAAATTTACCTTAAACATTCATTCACAATAAATAAATGCATATTTTATACTTACTTCACCAAGAATAATCAAGCATAAACCCTAGTTGAAGATCCTCCACATGAAAATTTGCCAAAACACACCAAGATTTGTCTCCCCAAAAGTTGCGCACCACTTAGTTTCATCCAATAACCCTTAAAGAGGGATGAATTTCAGACCACCACTTGTGTGATGAGTGAATGATGATAAAATGAGAGTTTTCTCTCTCTATTTATAAAGTAATTATGACCTTTAATTAAAATTAGGTCATCAAAAGGCCGACATGGCCAGATTACATAAAAAATACATTTTTTTACACAAATTCAAATAATTAAACCCTAAAATTATTTTTTGAGGTGATGTCATGCCCTTATAGGGTGACGTTGAGTCTCCTGGGTGGAACATTGTCCCTCATATGCAAAACCTTAGGCCTCCCAATCCCCTAGATGATGCCACATGTGCCAATTATCACACAACTGCCTCCATAATGCCAATCCTGACGATGGGTGACATCTAGGGTTACAAAGGTGACATCATGGGCCTCCCAAGGACAACGTTCAGGTGGAAGAGCAAGATCCCCCTGGATCTAGGTATGCCAAAGTGTCTCCAGTGAAACATCCTTCTTTCTCAGTTGTGCAAGTCTTTGACATTTCTCTACCCCTAGTTGGGGTCACAACATCCATCTGTGGGCTTTCATCCCCATGGAGGTACGAGCTAATCATCTCCCCATATGTACATGTCCACCAGGCTTGGTCCTGCAGCAAAAACAAGTATGCCCTCCATGGGCTCATAAGTCACAGGGATCATAGAAATGTAAATCACATCCAATAATCAAATCACCCAAACATTTGCATCAAACCCCCCTTTACCCAGACAAATGCTCAAAGACGTTATGCAATTTAACTATTCAGGTTTGGAGAGGGTCTTAGGATGTTCTATTGGGATAATCCTCCTCAAGTTTGGGGTGTTTCCCAAGTGAGAACCAATATAGGTCATGTAAATGTGTGAAATTGTGTAGGGGAAGTGTTTGGGTAGAGGGTGCAGTGATAACAAGAAAATGTAGGTATGTCCTGTGGGCACCTTTGTAGAGGGCGAGTTGCACCTTATCATGGATGCCATTTTTTCCTAACCCATTCAATGCCTTTCATTATTAGTCTTATTTCTTGTGGTATTTTTTCTTTTCAAGGGAACAACTGGGGGACACTGTGATGGCTTGGTGATCATAGGTGACAATGTTACCCACAAGCATTTTACGGAAATGAGAAGGATGGCTCGTGATGAGACCCCCTTTCTCTTTATTATGCCACAAAGAGACACTACCCTGGTTTGGTGACTAGATAGGTGG
Organism: Picea engelmannii; assembly: GCA_009831015.1. NCBI lineage: Eukaryota > Viridiplantae > Streptophyta > Pinopsida > Pinales > Pinaceae > Picea > Picea engelmannii. The sequence goes on from ML826134.1 coordinate 126,129, forward strand.
TAGTGTCATACCTCTACATGCCCATGTAACTAATAAGTCAACTCATGATGAGACCTCCCATCCACCAACTAGTACCTTGAGTTTTGATTTATCTTTGTTGTAGGAAAATCTCCTTGTGGACAGGTAGATTACCTCTAAGGCTTGACCTTAACCCTAGACAGAAAAATGCTTAACGTGGACACTGACTTCCTTTCAAATCTATCTAAACTAATGCATGAGAAGGGATGATAACAGAAGTACCTTTTAATCGACGTTTGTCCCTGCATGCTCCGAGTTGCGCTCCAATCCTTTTGCTCCTCGCTGAGGTCTGTGGACAAAACAAGATACGCCCACTTCCTACTCTATTGACATTAGCTTGAAAACAGATCTATCAATAAATGATAAGTTCATGTGACATTAAACACAAACTAGAAAGAAACAGGCCAAGCGTGTCATATTAATGAGAATAACGACAACAATGCTTACAATCGTAGATGCGAATGCGACAGCTTCGTCAAGTCCTCTTCGTCTAACCCTTGCCTGAAAGATCCACAACCTGGAT
>ML826134.1:139205-150081 GCA_009831015.1 Picea engelmannii
ATCCTGATATGATGCAAAAACTTTTAAATGCCTTCTAACATGCTCTATCAATCATGAATATATCTTTAATTGTTTGTGTATGGATGATGGTCAATACAACACAATGCTTATCTTTGCTAATTATCTTCTTGGTATGAATGACAACCAAACTAGCATAAGAAAAAGTTACATAAACAATGCACCCTTCGTAGCAATCAAAACGAAAAACGAAAGAAAAGAAATAATCGAAGAAAAAACAAACTTCACACCCAAAAGAGAGATTTGAAGAAAAATGACCTCGTCTGAAAACAAGATACAAGGGTCTATAGACCTTTGATGACCTTCACCAGGGTTTTGCTCAATTGAAGAGAAGAGAAAAGAAATGCATAGGTTCCAAGCTTTACTCAACAAAAAAAACTCAATGAAAAATGGTGAAGAAGGCTACAAGATTCGATCAAGAAGGTATTTATTCTTCAAAAATATAGATGCCAAGGATAAAAAGGAAGAAAAATTGACTCACTAGATCACTCAGCAAAAGAGCCACAGAGGCAAACCCTGAAAAATGCAATTGTGGAGGGTTATTTGGCCAAAAGGGGGCTGGCGCTCTGTTGCCAAAGGAAAAGAGCATTATAGCGCTCTGTGTCAGGATATTAGGAGTGTTGGCGCTCTGATAACACTAGGTCAGGGGCGCCAGGATCTAAAAGTCTCAGAAATGTCAAAAATTTTCAAAAATTGAGATCCGAGCTTGATAAATATGCTGAATGTGACAAGGTAAGGAGCCAATCAGCTCATGAAACTAATCAAAGAGGGGTGAACCAGGTCTGAAACAATCAAGGGACAGAACAAGGTCAATGAGGAGAAAAATCCAAACAAGAGGTTTCGATTTGAGGCTATCTCCCCAGTGGAGTCGCCAGTTTCTGTTGTAGGAAAATCTCCCTGCGGACAGGTAGATTACCTCTAAGGCTTGACCTTAACCCTAGACAGAAAAATGCTTAACGTGGACACTGACTTCCTTTCAAATCTATATAAACTAATGCATGAGAAGGGAGGATAACATAAGTACCTTTTAATCGACGTTTTTCCTTGCACGCTCCGAGTTGCGCTCCAATCCTTTTGCTCCTCGCTGAGGTCTGTGGACAAAAAAAGATACGACCACTTCCTACTCTATTGACATTAGCTTGAAAACAGATCTATCAATAAATGATAAGTTCATGTGACATTAAACACAAACTAGAAAGAAACAGGCCAAGCGTGTCATATTAATGAGAATAACGACAGCAGTGCTTACAATCGTAGATGCGAATGCGACAGCTTCGTCAAGTCCTCTTCGTCTAACCCTTGCCTGAAAGATCCACAACCTGGATAACAACAGCTTCACTGATCACTCTCCTTTGGCTGACTGTCAATTTCCTCCAAGATCATAAGTTTCATATGTTCAATTCTTCCTCTCTTTCCACCATCAGAGAGCCTGTTTATATAGATTGGGAGGGGCCTAACCTCTTGAGTTATGTTTAGAACCAGTTGGGAACCTTCTCCTTGGATCAGGGATATTTTGATGAAACCAAGAATTCGAGCACAACTGCCTCCTGATCTCGAATGATCCTCCCCTTATTCTCCTCAACGGGCTAACAACTGACCCAGAATAGGGAGCGCTCTCTCAGAACGGGCATCAGAGCGTTGTAGCGCTCCTGGTGAGCCTTGGGAAAGCGCCAACGCTCTCAAGATGAGCAGCGCTCCTCCAGAAGGGCTTGATATGCGTTATAACGCTCCTTAGGGCATGGTAGAGGAGCACCAACGCTTCTGCAGCTATAGTAGGGGAGCGTTCCCCCTCCAAACCAGTGTTTCAGGGTCTCTTTCAGGTGTCAAGAGCTATTTGATTCCAGTAAACCAGTTCTCTTCTTCCAAATCAGCCATATGAGGTGTTATAAGTGTCTCCTTAGTGTCGTTATCACGACATCATGTATGAACATTGTTTGCGACACTAGTGACCAACTTGCGACACTTGTGAAAGTTGTAGGGAAGATGTGACACTTACGACGATTGATAGGGACAATGCGACACTTAGCAATTTCGACGTGTAACAATCTTATGGGTCCTCTTTTCTTACTAAGAATCCTTTTATTTCTTTCTCGGGAATCCCTAGTCAAAGTGTCTCAAAGGTTTCATTTTGGCTTTTAAATATTTCCATCTACTTTTACCCTCTAGTCCTTTAACCCCTTCTTCCCACAAGGCAAGGTACAACCCTTCCTAGTGTGGAAAACCCAATGCCCGAACCAAGGTAGGGAAAGATGAGAGGAATAATGATGAAAAGTGGTAAGTATGGAAGGAATGGATGATGACCTTTCATAGACCCACCCAGTGGAAACTCATCCTAAAGGGGAACCAATTTACTAGGGCATTGTGTCACCTTCCCAGGTATGAACAAGTTAAATAGCATAATATCCAACAGAATGTTATGAAATGAAGGAGATTTCAGTGAAACATATTAAAATGCTTCGAAATTTAGAGTGACACATACCATGATACCCAAACTCATTACCTCATGGAGCAATACCTACTGCTACTTTAGGACTAGGCTAGTGGGATGAATGTTGTTGTTGTTGATAGATGGGCTACACTAAAGAAAATATGGGTCCTTCGGGGCCAATATCAGGTTGTATATCTCTCGACACTCCATTTCTAAGACTTGTGGACCTGGAGACATGATCTCCTTCGTTATCCCTACGATAGGGGATAAAATGTACTCACTCTAGAGCGCATGAGAACCTCAACATCTACGGAATGACCTGTATCTTCTAGATCTGAAAAAAATTAATAAGTAATCCTCAGGGTGGTGATATCATCCCTCCCTCATATATAATATAGTGGAAGAAAAATAAGCATGCATATATACAAAATGAAAGAATACAGAATGAAACTACACTACACTAGCATGATATGCATATGGTATATAAAATGGATGAAAATGCCTGCCTAACTTACCTGAACTTACTGTGAAATTAAATTTTTTCCCCATGATGGGGTTTAAGGAGGTGTCCACTAATCGGTAATGGACGTCTTCTTCCTTCCAACATGGATAGACAGTAGGCATCATTGACTGACTTCATTCCGATTCTAAAAGGTCCAAGCCAAAACTGTGCATTCCCTTTAATATTAGTAGGCTCTCCTTTTTCTGTGTCCCACATCCATACCATATCTCCCTCTTGATACTCCTTCGTTTTAAACTTGGTTGTTTCTTGTATAACTCTAGTATATTGTTTTGAGGGAGGAGGGTGGGATTCAGCTGTGAAGACTTCTTGTTGGGTTGGTTTGATTAGTATATCATCATCCCCTTTCTTTAATAACTTGATAGTTCAAAATTCCTTGTCCGTGTATTTGTCTAGAAGTTGTTGATACTCTTCCTTCTTTGGTCATTGTATCTTATCAAAATCTTCCTTTGAAGAGAAAGGAAAATCCTTTGGAGAAAATACAAGAAGGGTTTCCTTGACCGGCTCATGTGTCACACTGGTTTCAACATCATTATCAATTTATTCCACATGGACCTTGGCCATTGACATATTCGGGAGGTGCTCTATTGTCCCATCCTTCATAGGAACATTGATGTAATTTAGGTCCATTTCTAACATACCTCCCAACATTGCATCAAACTTCCTGGACAAAAGCATCCCCCACACATCAAGGACATCCATGACCACAATATCCATATGGATTTCTCTCTATGGATATTTACAAGGGCATACTTCAACATTTTCAACTACCCCATGAGTGGGTATGGCTCTAGATTCAAAACCACACACATTCTTATAAGGTTGTGTGGCCTTTAGGCCGGGTTTCTCCATGACCTTCAAAGACATTATGTTAGCACTTGCTCCCGAATCAAGCATATAATTGTTAAGAAAATTGTTGTTCACTAATAATGTCATGAAGAAAGGTGAGTGTCCATCATACTGAACCCTAAAATGGTTTGCTTGTAACATGATAAGAGGGTCCATTGGATCATGTGATACTTTGAAAAAAAAATTGAACCTTTCTTTTACAGATGGAACCTTGATGACTTCCCTTAGTGGAATGTTCACGTGCATTTTGGCCAATGAACCTTCAAAGTCAAAATTCAAATCAACCTTGTTAGTTTTGGGAAGATTTCTAGGAAGAAGTATGTTCATAGGTGGAGGTTTTGGTTGTGAAGTTATAGGTCCAACAGAGAGAAGTTGCTTCATTCATTTTTTCCTAGTATACACTTGGAATTATTGTTTCTTTAACTTCTCTCTCAACTCTTGATCAAGATTATTTATCACCTCCATCCTAGCCTTCCTGGATGCTTCCTTTATTCCTTCTTGATGTTCTTCAAGTGTGAAATTAAGGCAACATTGTGGACCCTCAATGGTATGATCAATACTATTCACTTGGTCATGTTCACCATTGTTCAGGGGACATTCATGATCCTAATGCGAATATCTACATTGCAAGCACCAAGGGTTTTCATCTACCACATTTGTGGGGGATAAAGTATTAGGGAATTCTTGATCATTCTTTGGTTTGAAAACTTGAGTCCCCCTCTGGAATTTCCCTTTGAAAGGAGCCCTAGGAGCTTGTTGTTGAGCTCTTTCCAAGTTGAAAATCCTATTCATCATTAATTCTTGGGTTTTTACCATGTCATCTACAATCAACTGTAGCTTTTCCAAGCTAGCGCCAATATTTGAGGTAGACTCAACATTATGGACTATTTTAGGTTTAGCATCTATTTTGACACTTGGGGAAGAGAAAGGTTCAACTCTGGATGATGATAGATTGTCTTCAATTTTTGTATCCACCTCTTGGGCCTCTTGGATTTTTTTAGGGGCTTTGTCTCTGAGGAGAAAACCCATATGTCCTATAAATGCCTTAGTGTAAAGAAAGAGAAGGAAATTGTCTGAAGGGTGATAGCTCAACGAGATCTTTTGTAGTAAGCTTTAAAATTTATCATGAAATTCCCTAACAATTTCATTCTCTTGTTTTGTGATGTTATTCAACCTTATTAGCAGCATGTTGCGGTGTTCCTTGACATTTAATCGTTTGAGGAACACTTCCCCCTTCTTTTCCATGGTTGTAATACTAGCATCAAGGAGACCATTGTACCATCGTCTAGCACCATCATAGAGAGTAACAGAGAACAATTTCATAGATAAATGTACAGCATCATCACTGATGGCATGAAGCTGGACAAAGGCCAAAAAGTTTCTAATATGATCCTCAACACTGACTACATCATTACCAATGAATTTAGGTAACCATTTCTCATACCTAGGGGGGCATTTTCCTCGGGTATCCTGGTATGTTTGTCATGTCTAATGGTTTGAAAATCTTGGATGACCATTGTGTCTGGTTATTAGATTGATTTGGATTAAGGGTCTGGGTCTAAGTGTTAGACATTATGTTCAAAGTAATATTGCCTCCAAATAGTGATTTTACTATAGGAGAATATCGGGGAGGTTTTCTTCTAAAAGACTTGGCAGGATTGGTATACCTCCCTGAGCTTTGTCGAGTCACCAGATAATATTCTTAAAATTATCAAAAGGATGAGGGATCACCCTCAGTGGAGTCGCCAGGTAATCTTTGTAAGATAAAGGCTTACCGAAAAAGTGTCGTTGAGGATTATTGACTCTGTGTTTCCCGGCAAGGGCGCCAAAATGTTATCACACAATCTGTACTTTCCCAAAAGCCAAGGAAAGTTTTCTCTCTCTATTTATACAATAATTATGACCTTTAGTTAAAATTAGGTCATCAAAGGGCCGACATGGCGAGATTGCATAAAAAATACATTTTTTAAACAAATTCAAATAATTAAAACCTAAAATCATTTTAACAAGTGAGGTCATTCCCTTCTAGGGTAACGTTGAGCCTCTTGGGTAGAACGTTGGGCCTCATCTGCAAAATGTTAGGCCTCCCAAGCCCCTGGATGTTTCCACACATGCCAATTAGCACACAATTGCCTCCATAATGTCAATCTTGATGCTGGGTGATGTCTAGGGTCAAAAAGGTGATGTTAGGGACCTAACCCCTCATGTAGGTAGAATAATATATTTCCATGTAATAAAGGTAAATATTAATAAGGCCTAGCAATATTGAAGAATAAGTCAAATATAAGAAGACCTAATAGTTCCACTTCTAGAAGGATCTTCCTCTAGATGGTTCTTTTGATAGACATATTTAGTATAAATAGGAGTCGAGGGTATGAGAACTTTTGTCTTGTATATTATTGTAATAGAGATCTGCTCTACTAGAGGTTTCCCCCTCGAAGAGGCAAGTGAACATTGCTCTCAGTAATCAAAGTGTTCCTTCTCGTATTATTCCAGTATCATTTTGGTATTATTGTGGTGTTGTTCTGGTTATATTGTTGTTCATCTACCATTTCTAGCTATTTATTTATGTTCTGCATAATTTTTATATCTGGAATATTACAAGTGGTATCATAGCACCTTCCTTGAAAAAAAATTGTGGGTTATTTTTTTTCAGGGTAGAGACATATTCCGACATCTTTAAGCTACAAAGATATGTCGTTACATGCATAAACTCGTCATTGGGGACTCATACACGCAGGAAATACAAGTGGTACCTAAGAGCACATATGTTGGCCACCCTTGTAACTCATGTTGGTACTCCTTCGAGTGGTAGCGCATCAGACAACACCTATATATGGATCGACCTAGATCTCCTGAAGCTCTCCATAGATAAACTGATCAGCTTCCTGACTGCTATAGTGCCACTGAGAACAACACTCAGGAAGATACTCTCTAATACCCGGGTAGTCGGGTAGTATGGTTAAGGGAACAGTCTAGCCTCCTTAGTTGGTGCCCTGAGATATTGGGCCAAGTACTATTGTTGGACCCTGCATGTATATCAGAGAGCTATAGCATAGGGAAAACCCTTGTCTGTAGAACCCTTGAATATCTACCCCTTGGGATGGAAAAAAAACCAGAACAGACAATATCTATTGCGGTGCAATTGTGTCTCCTGCATTTGAGTTGCGAAATTACTACACATTTCTTCCTGTTAATCATTTGGGCATTTCATCACTGTAGTATTCTTCAAATCGGATTATAACTCTGCAGGAGTAAAAATAAATAAAAATTATGGATACTGTTTGCACCATTATTTGAGAGCTATTCTGTTGGATTTCTCTCTTCGCCCTTATCGCAGTCATACCTATCATTTTTCAGCAATTTGTTTTTCTTGTGGACCCGACCCCCTTCCAACACCCTTATTTGGGCTTGACCCCATGGGATTCAACTTGTCTCCTTGATCGTTGTGATACACTTCACCCATAACCCATTTACTGTGTGGTCCCACCCACCCTTTTTCATGTTCCCTCATCATCATGGTCCATACTCGTAGCCAAGACTTGGAAGCTCGCTTCAGTAACTTACACTCTAATTTCACAAAAAACCAACAAGAAGTGCGACAACTCAGTGCCAATATTTCCACCATCAATCAAAAGATGCATTCCTCCATCATTTCCTCAATCGTGGAACTCAAACAAGAGCTCAAACAAGACATTACTACCCAGCTTGAATATGTCACTACGATGATCTACGCCAATCCACATATCCCTGTAGATCTTCCCTTATTTGAACCACCTTTGCATATTGAAGGTGAAACTTCCTCTCATTCCCATTATTTTTAGCCCCATCACTTTCAGCGTGACCTACGCCTTTCGCATGTGGATGTGACCAAATTTGATGAATTAGATCCCACTGGCTAGGTAACTCAAATGGAACATTATTTCTCTTTGTATGGCATTACATATGAGTTGGCCAAACTCTGATATGGTGTTCTCCATCTAGATCAAGAACGTTGGCAATGGTGGCAATGGAGAAAAAATGCCTGCCAAGGGTATGTGGCTTGGACACACTTTTTGGCATAGCTTTATGAACGCTTTGACACCGACACCAACTATTTAGGTCGTTTGACAAAGTTGTAACAATCTGGCACACTAGAAGACTTTATAGTTGCTTTTGAGCATTTGTATTTTTGTACAGAGGGCATGCTTGATGATTTTTTTTGAGAATGTTTTATTAGTGGCCTCAAGGATGAGATTCGTGCTCATGTCCTCATGTCTAGGCCTAAGAGTTGGATGGACGCTACTAAAAGAGATAAGGAATCACAACATGTTGCCTCTTCTCAAAACCGAAAACCCTCCTTTATTCCTCGCACTAAACTAGTAACTCCCACTCCTCCTTCTACTCCACTAAATATCCAAAAATTGACCAGGGCTAAAATGGTTGAACGCCAACTCAAAGACGTTTTTTATAATTGTGATGACAAATATTTTCCAGGAAACAAGTGTAAGGAACAAAATCTTTTTATGGCCATCTCAGAGGATGTTTCAGAAGAGGATGTTGAGGATCCCCTTGTGTCAGTGTCACCTGAACCCACTGACATAACCCCTCCCTCAGAACCTCCCAAAGTAGAACCAGTCATTTCCCTAAATGCTCTCACTGGCTTCTCTGCTCCCCAAACCCTCAAGCTAATTGGTTACATCAAGCATAGGAAGTTCATCATTCTTGTTGATAGTGGAAGCACCCATAATTGTATTCATTGCCGCATGCCCAAGAAACTAATTTCTATATCCATGCAATCAATAATTTTCAAATCATGATTTCCAATGGCGGGTCCATGAAATGTGGAGGATGTTGTGAAAATGTGTCTCCAAATTGGTGAATACCATCTGAAATCGCATATGTTTGCTATCGACATGGGCGATTGTGACATTGTATTAGGTATAGAGTGGATAAAGACTTTGGGTCCCATTCTCATGGATTTTAAGGAATTAACCATGCAATTCAACTAGGAGGGCCAACAATATAAGTTCTAAGGCATCACCGCTAGTTCCCCATAGATCATTAGTTCCCATCGCATGAAAAAACTACTCAAAAAAGGTCATTCTGGCATTATTTCCCAACTCCATGCCATACAAGCAACTGAGACACCCTCTGTGTCAGAGGACCTCCAATCCATCCTCTCTAAACATCAAGTGGTTTTTTCCACTCCCTAGGGACTTCCTCCTTCTTGTGGTGTTCACGATCATTCCATTCCCCTTGTCCCAGGAAGCCTTCCTCCCAATATCCATCCTTACCGTTAACCCTTTTTCCAAAAAAATGAAATTGAGAAAATTCTTCAAGACCTTCTCAACGCAGGTGTTATTCGCCCTAGTACGAGCCCCTACTCTTCACCCGTGGTCATGGTCCTTAAGAAATAATTTTCTTAGCGCATGTGTCCTAATTTTTGCACCCTCAACAAACTCTCCATTAAAGACAAATTTCCCATTCATGTCATTGATGACCTCTTGGATGAATTGACTGACGCCCAGTTCTTTACTAAACTTGATATTCATTCTGGCTACCACCAGATAAGTATGAAAGAGGCATACATTCCTAAGACTACATTTAGAACTCATGAGGGCCATTATGAGTTTTTGGTCATGCCCTTTGTCTTGTGTAATGCTCCCTCCACTTTCCAAAGCCTCATGAATCATGTCTTCCGTCCTTTTCTTTGTCATTTTGTCTTAGTTTTCTTTGATGATATCCTCATCTATAGTAAAACTTGGACATCAGATCTTGCTCATGTGGATCGAGTTCTCCATATACTCTATCAACACCAACTTTTCCTCAAACAATCTAAATGTGATTTTGGTGACTCGGAAGTCGAGTACTTGGGTCATCTTGTTGGCAAGGCCGGCGTTAGGGTGGATCCTAAAAATATTGAACCTATGTAATATTGGTCTCACCCAAAGACTCTCAAAAGCTTGCATGGATTTATGGGTTTAACAGGTTATTATTGCAAGTTTGTTAAGAATTATTGAAAGATTGCAGCACCTCTCACTGCACTCCTTAAAAATAATTCTTTCACTTGGAATCCAATAGATGCTCAGGATTTTCACGCCTTGAAGATGGCCATGTGCACCACTCTAGTCCTGGCCCTTCCCAATTTCACAAAGACCTTTCTCCTGGAATGTGATGCTTTCGGGAAAGGAATTGGCAATGTCCTTATGCAAGAGGGTCGACCTTTGGCCTTTACTAGCAAACAATTGTCTGAGGAAAATTTGGGAAAATCAATCTATGAAAAGGAAATGTTGGCTATTATGCATGTCGTGGATATTTGGCACTCTTATCTATTGGGGCAATGCTTCCAAATTAAGACAGATCATTAAAGCCTCAAGTATTTTCTAGAACAATGCCTTTCATCCCTAGAGCAACAAAAATGGGTGACTAAGCTCTTTGGATATGATTATGAGATCATTTACAAGAAAGGAAAAGACAATGTGGTTGTTGATGCACTTTATAGAAAATATGAAGATGAAGGGTCCCTTTTTTCTCTCTCCTTCATTGTACCATATTGGCTTCAAGTTGTTCGCCAGGAATGGCTACGCAATCCCAAAATTTCACATCTGATACAACAATTGCATTCCAATTCTCCAGTTTCCCTAGCGTACTCTTGGCTCAATGATAAGCTTCGATACAAAGGTCATTTGTATTTAAGTAAACAGTCAAAATTTAAATCCATGGTACTTTCTGAGCTTCATGCTACACCCACAGTTGGGCACTCCGGGTTTACCAAAACCTATGACAGGGTAAAACATTCTTTTTTCTAGGATGGTAAGAAATGAGATGTTCATAATTTTGTGGTTGAATGTGATGTGTGTTAATGCAACAAGGGCAAAACAGTCAAATCTCCCAACACACGACAACCGCTTCCGATTCCACCTGCTATTTGGTGGGATATATCTATGGATTTTATTTTCGGCTTACCTAAATTGGGCAATAAATCAGTCATCATGGTGGTAGTTGATCATCTTTCCAAGTATGCTCATTTATGTGCTCTTCAACACCCATTTACAACATCCACTGTCGCTCAAATTTCC
>ML826135.1:0-33468 GCA_009831015.1 Picea engelmannii
ACGCCTATTCTTCCAACTACCTATAAATCTACAGGAGGACATTAAAACCCTAATTTCACTCACGGAATTGGGGATTTCTCTCTAAAATCTCGTTTTGCCCCCAAATCGGTCACAAACAAAATATGCAACAATGAATTTCATGAATTCACAACCATCTTGGCCCATACAATCCTAATGTTTGAACCAGGTGCTATGATACCATAATTTAACATCCTCTATCCCAACCGAGGGACATTACAATGCAAAATACTCTTAAAAACAAAATTTACGGCCAAATAAATTAATTCATTTACAATTAGTTTAATTCTTGTAGCTTACAACTATGAATTAAAATCGATTTAGCCACTATCTACAACCACAAAATAGAATCATCTACAACATGTTATTAATCAACATGAAATGCAACTAAACAACTCATTACATCATCATATAAATCACTTTCAAATACACATAGTTCATGCACAATAATTAAAAACATAAATTTAACACAACAACAAGATAAAACACTTATCTTTCCACAACAGTTGTACAACCAACTACTTGGGAAGGACGTTCCACCCAACCATAGACTAATTGTTCCAAATTTCAATAGCTAGTCACCCTCGAGTTGAGGCTAACAATCCACAAAAGAGTGTAGTCTCACACAGTCAACTCACAACCTCATAAAAATCTCAACCCAACTGATATTCTTCTACAACTATCTCGATTTTCCACCATCTCTCTTCCTCTTGACCTGTCCAACCCAAGGAATGTACCACTTCATTGATGTCATTCCCTCGAGCGTCCCATTCATTTATTAGGGTCTCTTTTCCACATACAACTAGGAATCTCTCATATGGGAACTCAAGGGAATTTATTGCCAGGAAAACTATCAACAAACCAACAACAAACACTTGTTGTTTTAATGAAACTAACCTAGGAGTTCACTCCTCAGGCCTGACAAACTAGCTATTCATTTCTCCAGCTCCAATTCGCTCCAGAATTCGCCTTCCTCTCGTTGCACAAACTCTAATCTCTTTGTTCGCTTCCCATGCACATACTTGACTAACTAAAAATTGTTTTTCCCACCCATATGAATTTCCTCTCCTTTTATTTCCTTTCTTCAGTCACACTCTTCCCCAAGATGATTGTACTCAACCCCCATGTGCCCAATAACTTTGGGATGTGACTACTCACACCCACCCTCTTACATGTATTCAATCATTGGCTTAGGGAACACTCAATCAGAAATGGGAAGGTTCATATACAAATGGAAAATTTAGGAAAAATGGGTTAAATAAATATACATGGGTATTTCCCCCCTTGGACACCTCTTGTCCATTATCCTAGACACTCCCCCCTTTTGTGGATTAATTCAACCCATATCTTTTGTCCATGTCCCCTTAGCAGCTGACATCACATTTTTTTATTAATAAATCAAGGAAATACAATTCACATATTACATTTCTTTGCCAAAACCACATATTATATCTACATAAGCATAAATTAAACTGGGGATTATAGTGGGGATGTTACAGATCTACTTTACTCTTTCATTTTCATTAATCATCTAAGTAGATATGATAAAAAAAATCATCATTTACCAAGTTTTTAGCTAGATCTTAATGCTAAAAGGTAGATTCTAAATATAAGAGCTTTAATTTCTATATTTTGCCAATCTTAGTGCTCGTTGTTCGTTTTCCAAAAAAAATTCTTTGTCATTTTACTAATTTTTATCTAACCCTCACTTGGGAATTTTTTTGCATGAGACTAACAACTTTTGTAGCTTGTTTTAAAATCATTTTGGGAAAGTTTCCTATGAATTTTCTCGTTGTTTTTTCCCATTTCACTAATGGCTGGAAGGAATCTCTGCCCAATTTTCGTAGATCCAAGGCATCTAGGACCTCCCAAGGCACCTCTTGTTGACTTTTCTAATTTCCAGATTTGATAATTATTACCATATGATTTCAAACAGATTTTAATGCCATTTTTATCATAAATTAATTACATACTGAAAATTACAAATAAAATAAAACTACAGCAGAAATAACATAATCATAGAGAAATAGCCATGCACAAGACACACGATTTATCCTGGGAAAACCCAAACTCGGGAGAAAAACCTAATAAAATTTTCTCTAGAAGAAATTTAGACCAAGTTCATGAATACATGACCAAAAAAATGAAGAGTTCCAAGCACATTTAAAGTTTCACCCTAGTGTGAGGAAGATCCCCCAAGTATGGCACATCTCTAGAACAAGATAACACACCACAAAATTGACACAACTGGCAACTGGCAACTGCAACTGCAAGTGAAAAAAAGCACGAATCAACCAGGCAATGTGCACTAGAAGAAGAGAGTTGATAATATGTGTATTAATGAAATGAATTTGCCTTTATTTATACTAGTCAAGTCACCTTATTTTACTAGCAGGGCCGACTTGTCATTTTTTTCCTTTAATTTTATTTTATTTCTTTTGTTTCTTTTACAAGTGTTTCTTCATTGCTTCAATGGATCTGAATTGATCTTATTTTCTTCTATTTCTTTCTAGTGCATTCCATGATATTCTATAATGGTTTCTTTGTATTTTCCTATGGAGAATGATTGCCCAAAGTTGCAAAAATTCAACACTCCCTCTCAACAAGGGAGACATTCTCCATACTTGGAATTCTTCTGTCATAGAAAAGTTTCTTAATGAGACATGTTTATGATCCATACCCATACAAATGTGTCTAGCACCTCGATTCTCAATGACGACAACACTTGGACCATTCACTTCCACAAGTACACCCTTGTGAGTGAGTGTCACCATAGGTAAACCCCTTTGAGTGAATATTCCATTTTCCATTGATTAAACCACCAATCCAAGGAGAGTGACATACGATGCTATCTAACACATGGAAGCACCTCAAGCACCCTGAGTCCATAGGTAAACCCCTGTAAGTAAGGACTACGCCTGGGCCTATTTACCACAAGTAAACCCTTGTGATAAATGTATCCTATATCCATTGGTTTGCAACCCAATCTAGGAGAAGGTTTACCCGATGATTACCAGGGCCACTCACCACCACAAGTACACCCTTGTGAGTGAGTGTCACTTAAATGTAAACCCATGTAAGTGAATCTATCATTCTCCACTGGTTAAACCACCAATCTTGGGACAATGATGCTCAATGCAACCACAGACTGGAGGAATACTAGCACCTCGAGTCTTTTATCCTAAATACTACACCTAGGCCACTCACCTCCACAAGTACACCCTTTTGTGTGAGTGTCACTTATAGGTAAATCCATGTAAGTGAATCTGTCATTGTCCACTGGTTAAACCACCAATCTTGGGAGAATGGCACATGATTCTTCCTCCTCGAGAAAAAACAACACCTCAAGTATTCTTTCCTTCGAAGACTACAACTGGGCCACAAGTACACCCCTATGAATATATGATTGATGCTATAAATCATCAACACTCCCTCTTAGTGAGGGATACATTCAAAGGTACACCCTTGTGAATGTCCTCTATCTACTCATCTGTGGATGTGAATTGGATCTTTATTTCTCCCTTCTACATCATGTCTCAAATGAAGTCTTGCAAGAAGCTTCCGAAGCCACACTACTTCATGACTTGCGACACTAGTTGTGAGATACTCCATCTCAACTGTATTGAGTGCTACAAAAACCTTCTTTGCTGAAATTGTAACTGATCCCAAGCTGAAGAAACACCCCAAGGTGCTCAATTTGTCTACTGCATTCTCTGCCCAATCAAAATATGTATATCCCTGCAACCTCAGTTCACCACCTAAGACATATTTGAGGCCATATCTAACTTTACCATGCAAGCACCTCAATACATGCTTTGAAATAATGCAATGGTAGTGTCACAGTTCTACCATAAACTATCTCAAGGTGCTTACTACAAAGAGAATATCTGGCCTGGTGGTAACCAAGTACATCAAGGATCCAATCAACTCCCTATACATAGTGGGATCAACTGAATATGAATCTAAAGTAGAATCACTCAACTTCTTCAAATTTGTCTCCATAGGTGTAGTCATGGACTTGTAATCCATCATATCAAACCTCATCAGTGTCCCCTAACTAAGGAATATCTCATCTTGTCTTTGTCACACCTCTAATCCCAATAGTACATCCAACCAAGATCCTCCACCTTGAACTCTAAGGCCAACTCCCTCTGTCATTGAAGAAAACCCTACTATCCAATCTGCCTCATTGGGTGTTTCCTTTGTGACTAAGACAAAACCCATACCCCAATCCTTGTTACTGGGTGCCTCATCTGTCACTTTATCAAAGTCTAATGAAACAATGGAATCTTCCTAGGAGATCTCACATCTCTTTGGAGCCTCAAAATATTCTATCTGGCCTCCTCAACTCATGGCACATGTCTTTTAGTCCTGGAAGATGTCTCTCTTGCACTTGAATATTAGGGGGAACTCCATATGAATGATCAACTCTCCCTCTGAGCCAACTTAGTCTCTCTGAGATCAGGCTCACTCTGAGACTGCATGCTCCCTCTGAAATTTGACTCCCTCTGATTCTGTACAATCTCCAGAGACATCTGCTCAATCTGCACTTGCTATCCTCCTCTGAAGTCCAATATCCTATGAACTATATTTGAATACTACTCCTCCCTACTGGATCCTAAGGGTTGACTCCCTATGAACTCTGGATCTCTTTGAGATAGTACTTAGTGGGGCCATCTACTTCACCACTACCAGAGTCACGTGATCCTTCTCGTAATTGTGACTCGATGAGAGTCTTTGAGTTTTTTTTCTCTCCTAAAAGTATCACAAGGAGTTGCATGTCTCACTGCATCCTGCAAAGTATTACGAAGCCATGTTGGCCTCTACCTCGTCACTAAACATCTCTAGGTAGATCCACTGGCCCTTTTGGCTCTATTGACTCTTCTTGATGATCTGAAGAGTGAACAACTTGAGCTAGAAGGATTTGTACTAATATCCTTTGGATCCTCCTACTCCTCACCATCAATCTCCATGTGAGACACTCTGTATCCCATAAGGGTACCCTTCTTTTCACAAGATTCTAACTTCATCCTCTTCTCCTTCGTATATGGATGTATACTATCATGCATACAACTTCTTGTGTGGATATTCTGCTCTATGTCTCAAACTAGATGCCATCTAATATGTTGCCTCCTGCAACTGTCACTATATCTCCCTCTCAGAAATATCACCTATGACCTGCCTAGAACAAGAACAAGAATAAGAAATAAGAACAACACTTTTCTAGTGTTGTGACCAATTATTCCTCCATGGTAACTTTCCCAGAACAAAAACAAGAGTAAGAACAAGAACACCACTTCTCCAATGTTGTTACCCATCATTCCTCCACGACAAACTGCTTGGAACAAAAAAAGAAAATCTCCATGGTAACTTCCATAGAATTTACAAGGTAACTTGCCTGGGACAAAGACAACAACCAAGAACATCTCCTATATGAGATCAATTTCATTTTGTAAATAAGTGCATCATTAGTACTAAACAATGAGCATTTACATAATGATCATCGTACTAACAATATTCAAGTGTTACTAAACATTTGATAGAAAAAACACTCAACAATAATAGCCAAGATGGAGGTCGAGAAAGAGGAACTAAAAAAATAATATATTGAGGAATATAAGAAAAGGGTGCAATGCAACAACGAGCCAAGAATGCAGAAAAGGAGAAGAGCGAAGCAGACATCAAGGCAGAGAAATCTAAGAGGGAAAAAATTGAAGCAGAACAGAAGGTCAACAAGGTCGTGTAGTAAAAAATTGAAGCAGAAGAGAACACTGAGAACGCTGCACAGGAAAATATTAAAGAAAAGGCAAAGACCAAAGAAATAAGGAAGGAAAAGGAGGAAGTTGGGAAATTTGAACAGAAGGTTAAAGCAATGGTACAAAGGTTATGTATGGAAGTACCAAAATTTCCAATGATGGTAGAAGCCACGATAGAAGAACAAGTCAAAAAGATTAGTGAGGTCATCACAAAACTTCGAAGGAAGGTCACAAACATGGAGTCAAGTGCAACACTGGGGACACCTCCCGAGGAAAGAGTCCAAAGGGAGAAAATTGTGCAGACAATGGTGATGAGGATTAAGAAGATGGAACATGAATACATGAAGATGTGTGACGAAGGCACATGCATTTGGAAAGAAATCACCACTAGTATTGAACTGCAGTCACTTGAGTAAAAGATAGGGAATGCATAGGAGCAAGCAAAAAAGGACAAGGAGCACATAAATAGGTTTCCACCACCAGAAAGAATGCCAACCATACTAGCAAATAGACAACTATACAATGTAGTGGAACAGATGAAGGAGTAATAGAAGAAAGTAATACATAAATTACAAACACTACAAGAACAAACCATCATAGTTCTTGAAGGATTAGCTACTACACAGAGCATGACTACACTAGGTGCGCAAGACACCGAAGAAAAAATGAACATATTAACAACTCGAGAAATTGAGGAAATTGTCAACAAGGAATAAAAAATCGCAACTACAGTAAAGGCAACATAGGAAGACCTGCTAAAGATGACAAAGGCATGGGAAAAAATGACACAATAGGATTAAGTGACTCGGGACAAGCCATAGGTGAGTGTTGGGGGCCTATTGGGAAGTAAGTTAAGGAACAAAAAGCAGAGGAAGATATTGCAGGAGAAATGGTGTGTAGAAGACAAAGATGAAGATAGAATAAAGAGAGGAAAGAAGGGAATAAAAAGGAATGAGATCCTGTAAAATCCGGGAAAACTAGTCGAGCATGAGTTGGATCCAACCAAGAATGGGTTGTCACCATCTTGGATCTAGTGAATAATGATATGGCCTGAATCCCACACCGAAAAGTATAAAAGAACGAGTAGGTCGGGTAGAAAGAAGTTATGTGAGTCAGAGATTGATAGAGTTTTCAGTCTTAGTGATTAGTTGTTGGTTCTTGGGGTTTGTAGGTTCTTGTTCTTGTTCTTGTTATGTAAGAAAAGAAGAGAGAATTGTAGAATGTTGTATGATACCTCCATTGTAGAGCAGAGAGCATGATATTAGAAGATAATAAATATATACAAGAAAATCCTTTGTGGACATAGCCCGGAGTTGGGTGAACCACGTTAGTTCTGTGTCAGATGATGCATTTTACTATTAACGCATGTTTGTACTATGGATGAATGTGTATATTTACTTACATTGTTGAATGAATGTTGCACTGTAACCATATATGAATTTATAATTATTGTCGAACATTAATAATGATGTATGTATATGTTTGACTCATTAAAGGTAAATCTATAACAGTGCGCTAGAGTCTAATCTAGCCATGACAGTGTGTAATTACCTCACTACTGTAGAATCTTGGTTCCTATAGTCCCCATAAAGATACCTCGGGTGAGACTTCACCTACTTGGGGATGATGCCAAAAGGGCCAGTGTGTTAGGGTTTTGTTGGACTAGTAATCTCAAACCCTGGGTCTTTAACCTACCTGCGCACCAACACCTACCCAAGGAGAGGTGGCGACCTCTCTCTTCCCCTCCTCTGGAGTTGTGGAGACTTACCTTCACTCATCTAGAGATGTGGCATCCATCGATCCTCACATGTGGCTCAACCCTTCTTGGGATTTGTGCCCCCCTCCTTTGGAAATGCACCCCATTTGTATATTAAAGAAAGCAACCTCCTCCTCATTTGGTTAATGAGTGTTTGGGCTTGTTTGTGGATTGTAATGTATTGTAATACTATTTTGGAATAAAAAATAAGAGTTTGGAGGTCATTATGATGCAAATGTACATATTGTGTGGATGTTTAATGGTTAATCCTTATTATATGAGGTAATTGCAGGCTTAATATTGCAAGCATATATGTTATTTTTAGCCTTTGAAGGGGTGCTATCATCTAGTAGGATAGGATCTCTTTATATAATAGGTCTTATTGATTATTTACATTATATATTCTTGATTTGGATGTCCTTTTAGTTGAACTAACATACCATATAAGTTTCTTATGTAGGGATAATCGCATTTAACTCATTTTTTGCAAGTTTTAAGTTTTTACATGTCCTCATCCTTGGAGAAGTGGTTGGATTTCCTTAAGAAACCTTCCACAACCTCTAATACTATCAAGAACAAATTCCCTCAACACAATATCTAAGGACTCCATATCCCAAGGGAGATTCCACATTCGAAGCTTTCTCTCTCTCTTTCCTTCATATTTAAATTCAATCTAGTTACATTTTCTCGTATGCAAGTCTATATCTACATTTTAAAGCTAAATTAAAAAGAGATCCATTTGCATGCATAGTTAGATCTAATTTATGCTTTCATTTTCATTAATCATATAAGTAGATCTGATAAAAAGTCATCTTTTACCAAGTTTTATAGCTAGGTCTTAATGCTAAAAGGTAGATTTTAAATATAAAAGCTTTAATTTCTATTTTGGCAATCTTAATGCTCGTTGTTCGTTGTCCAAAAAGCAAACAAAAGCCACTAATAAAGTTAGTTTATTTCTTATTTTCTTTGTCATTTTACTATTTTTTATCTAACCCTCACTGAGAATTTTTTTGCATGAGGCTAACAACTTTTGTAGCTTGTTTTAAAATAATTTTGGGAAAGTTTCCTATGAATTTTCTCGTTGTTTTTTCCCATTTCACAAATGGGTAGAATGAAGCTCTACCCAATTTTTGAAGATCCAAGGCATCTAGGACCTTCCAGGGCACCTCTTGTTGGTTTTTCTAATTTCCATATCTGATAATTATTACCTTATGATTTCAAACAGATTTTAATGCCATTGTTATCATAGATTAATTACATACTGAAAATTACAACTGTAATAAAACTGCAATGGAAATAACATAATCACGGAGAAATAGACATGCACAATAGACACAAGATTTATCTTGGGAAAACCCGAACTTAGGAGAAAAAACCAACAAACGTTTCTCTAGAATAAATTCAAACCAAGTTCATGAATACATCGCCAGGAAAATGAAGAGTTTCAAGAACATAGAAATTTGCACCCTAGTGTGAGGAATATCCCTCAAGTATGATGCATCACTAGAACAAGATAACACACCACAAAAGTGACATAACTGGAAACTGGCAACTGCAACTACAAGTGACAACTAACACAAAGCAACTGGGAAATGTTCACTAGAAGAAGAGAGATGATAATATGTGTATTAATGAAATGAATCTTCCTTTATTTATACTAGTCAAGTCACCTTATTTTACTAGCAGGACCGGCTTGTCATTTTTGTCCTTTAACTTTATTTTTTTTCTTTTTTTTCTTTTACAAGTATTTATTCAATGCTTCGATGGAGCCGAATTGATATTATGGTCTTATATTTATTTCTAGTACATTCCATGATCTTATATAATGGTTTCTTTGTATTTTCTTATGGAGAATGACCGCCTGAAGTTTCAAAACTTCAACACTCCCTCTCAACGAGGGAGACATTCTCCATACTTAGACTTCTTCTGTCATAGAAAATTTTCTTCATTAGCCATGTTGATGATCCATATCCATACAACTATGGCTAGCACCTTGGGTTTGAATGACGACCACACTTGGACCATTCACTTGCACAAATACACCCTTGTGAGTGAATGTCACCACAAGTAAACCCCTGTACGTGAATATTCCATTCTCCACTGGTTAAACCACCAATCCTGGGAGAGTGATGTTTAATGCTACCTCATGCACCCCGAGTCCATAGGTAAACCCCTATAAGTAAGGACTACACTTGGCCCCATTTACCACAAGTACACCCTTGTGATAAATGTATCTTATATCCATTGGTATGCAACCCAATGTTGGTCACTATAATTGCTTATTAATTAAAACAGTCAAGTGTCACATAAATTGTCAACCCAGGAAAGTCTGTTTATTTCAAAGGCAATCACACACTGTATATGCTCAATCTCAAAATCAATCCAAAAATTTACACTAATCACACCTTGCCTTGAACAGATTGAAGTTCTACCTTGAATTATAGTGAAAGCAATCTATCTATTGCAGAGTTTTAAGATTCAAAAGGAAAGAATTATCAGAAGAATCCTGGATTACATTAAGAAATAGCAACCTAGGAAAAAGGAACCTTTCATCACACTGCAAAGAAGACTAACTATTCTGTAACAGAGAACATGACCCTATTCCCCAAAGTAGGAATCTTCAGCACCTGTCTCTGACTATCACACTTTCATAAACTCATTCTTCAAACATGATTACCAATCAAAATGATTAACAAGTACTGAAGGCTAACTATTTTGTAACAGAGAATAGGGCCCTATTCCCCAAAGTAGGAATCTCCAACACCTGTCTCTGACTATCACACTTTCATAAACTTATTCTGCAAACAAAATTACCAATCAAAATGATCATCAATTACCTAGGAATGAATTGTATGAAAATGATGTAACAATCAGTGGAAACAAAGTTTTAGCAAAACAAAGTTTTAACAAGGTATAGATAAAAACAATACTAACGCACTACAGAAACTAATGGGTGAATCTTTTGAAGAAGGTGGGCCCCTTCCTTCTCACAAGATTCCCCAGAAATAAAAGGGATTAAGAAGTAATGCCCGGAATGATCTTTTATTCATCTGTCAAATATGACAAGTTAAAATATCCAAAGTGAACATGCTCCTTCTCTGTGATCCCCCCCTAAGACTTTCATAATCCCCCTTTTTAATGCTGATTTCTCCATTATTTAAAGAGGAGAATCCTCTTAATACAATTAAGCATAAAATTACATGTGTACATACAAATCATATTCTTAGTCTGATCTAATCTTCTATGTTAGAATAGGATATTCTGATCTCCCATAGAAAAATGTTGTTACAGTAGTTGGAATGGTGCTAGCTTGAGGTACAATTGTTGCGGCTAGTGTAACAACTTCTTTATTTATCTTTTCTTGTTACTGTTGTTTGTAAAATATTGTTTCAGCATCGCAAATCACAGACTGTTTCAACAACGGGATTTGTGTCCTGTTTGACTGTTTCAGCAATGTGGTCTTCAAGCAGCAACAATATATTAACTGTAGTTCAAACTGTTTCAGCAACTATATATTTCTAATTAATGGCTAAGTATGAGAGTAATGTAAAATTACATGTAAAACAAATTAAACATATAGCAAAGAGAAGAAACGTTATATACCTTTGGAGAAATAGGTTAAGGTGATAATGTAGGCTTAAATATGAGTGGGAAAAGGATGTAATGATAGAAAAAAGTATGAGCAAAAAGGTACATTATAGGGTCCTAACATCCCCCACAACTAAAAAGGTTGCATGTCCTCAGACAACTTCAATCTGAATCAGAATCCGGATACCGACTCTGAGCATGCAAATTACTTAAGCAGTAGTTGTGGAAAGTACTGTCTGTTGGAGCTCTGGATCCTTGAAGACGTTGTAGCCTGCTTTATCATAAATATCCACACATTGGCTGCACATATACTCTCTATACTAATCATCTTTTGTGTTTTTATCTGCCATGGCTGCTACGTGAGCCAAGGTATGCCAATTAAGTTCCGTGTCATAGGCTTCCTTTGCCATTACCAACTCTTGCTTGTAAGCTTTCAGTTCTGATGTTAGAAATTCATTCTCTTGTAAGAGAGAAGCCATTGTTGGTTGTGGTTGTTGATCTGTCATCAGTGTGTTAAGAGGGGTGACTGGTTTTTGTGTAACAGTCATAGCCTTAGTAGTTGGTTCTTGTAGAGCGGCTACAAAATCAGCAGTTGATTCTTGTGTTTCAGCTACTTGATGAAAAGAAAATAGTGTTTCAGCACCCTGGGCATGTGATTCTTGAACTTCAGGAATAAAGTCAGCAACTGGTTCTTGTGTTTCAGCTGTAGATGGTTCTTGTGTGATAGCTATAGCTGGTTCTTGTGTTTTAGCTACTGAATGAGTAGCTGGTTCTTGTGTAACAACTACTGTTGCAGCACCCTGGGCATCTGATTCTTGTATTTCAGGAATGAAATCAGTAGTTGGTTCTTGTGTTTCAGTTGTAGTTGGTTCTTGTGTAACAACTATAGCTGGTTCTTGTGTTTCATCTACTGAATGAGTAGTTGGTTCTTGTGTGACAGCTACTTGATGTAAAGAAAATGATATTGCAGCATCTTGGGCTTCTGGTTCTTGTGTTTCAGTGCCCGTGGGTTGAACAGGTAAAAATTCCGGGGTTTGGGAGGGTAGAGGTGTATGGATTTTTAGCAAAATGGGTTGGGGGTTTAGGGCAGTGGCAATAATGGTTGCTCTTGTTGAAGCCCTCATTCATTTTTTTGGTAAAAAGGAAGGAAAAGTAGGGATTTGCTTCTTTCTTTTGTGTGTGGGTTTTTCCTCAGTGATGGGGCAGGGAGGGTTATCAGGTTTATTTGCTTCAGAATCATCACTAAGGATATGACCAGTAGGGGTAGATGATTCTGGTAAATTGTGGGGAGAACTTGGTATGGTGGAAGGAATTGGATCAATTGGATATGTAAGCGGATTAATAGGTATTTCTGGAGGGTCCAGAAGGTTTTGTGGTTGCTCTTCATGAGGGTTTTCAGGATGTTCAGCAACTTCCTGAGGGTTTATGGGTGGATTGTTTAGGAGGGGGTTTTGTTGGGAAAAACCCTTTTGGATGAGTAATTAAATGAGGCGGTGATGGGTGAGGGAAAGGATGGGATTTTTAGCCTGTTTACAATAATGCGACATGTTTCTAAGACATCCGAGCAGATAGTAAGGAATATTGACTAGTCTAGCATGTCGTAAATGAGATAACAAGACAAATTCAGACTGGTATATTACCTGGTATCGGCCTTCACAGGTAAGGTACTGCTTGAGAAACTCTGCAACTTTCAGCTAAGGAGGCGGTAATGAGCTAAGTCGAACACCCCGACCTTTAGGCTCATTTTATTCTCCTAGAAAGAGAAAATCCTATTGGGCATTAAGGATAATGTGTTTGCAGCTGAACCAGTGAATGCCAGTGACGGGAAGACCCGAAACCTGTGCTATATCATCCTTTGTGACTAGAATCCTAACCCCTTGAACAATAGAATGGTCTTGTTGAAGATTCTGAGCAAATTGAAGAACCTTTTGTTGATCAAATCCCTAGAGCCTTTGAAAATAATCCCAGCCAACCTGCCTGTTGAAAGATTTGGTAGACTTATGGATACAATTCTAGAAGGGTTGTCGTGGTGGGTTTGTATCATATAACATGAACTCCCATATCTATTCATCTCGGTAGAATGCACAGTCAGAGAGTCAAGGAACCGCACACGGATAGAGTAAGTTTTGTGGATGAAGACATGCAAATGATGGTGAAAAAAAATGAAATGATGGGTAAAAAGGAGTGACGGTAGTCTGTTCATGAGAAATGATGGCATCACGTTTCGATATTTCTCCCCCCCCCCCAACTATGGCTAAAAATAGTGACTTTAGGTGAATGATAATAATGAATCGGGATTTTCTCATTAGCCATAGTTCAATTGTATTTACATATAAAGTTTACATACCTCATCTTTACCTTTGATTTGTACTTCGAAAAATATAGTGCATGTCCATAATAGATCTGCAGTAACCATGGGAGAGACTTTGGATTTATGAGAGAAATTGTATCAAGGGTTTGTTTAATCATGGGAGAAAGTCGTGAAAGGACATATTGTAGTATGAAAAAAGGAGAAGTGAGAGAGAAAGAGATGAAAAAGATGTTTTTATTAACAGGAAATGCCAAAAAAGTGGTGTTTCAACAACAAGAAAAGAATGGAAAAATGTTTGCTGAAGAGTGGTGTTTCAACAATGGGAAAATGAGGAAAATGTTGTTGAACAGTGGTGTTTCAGCAATGGGAAAAATGAGAAAAATGTTGTTGAACAGTGGTGTTTCAGCAATGGGAAAAATGAGGAAAATGTTGTTGATCAGTGGTGTTTCAGCAATGGTGAAAATGAGGAAAATGTTGTTGAACAATGGTGTTTCAGCAATGGGAAAAATGAGGAAAATGTTGCTAAACAGTGGTGTTTCAGAAATGGGGAAAATGATGAAATGTTGTTGAACAGTGGTGTTTCAAGAATGGGAAAAATGAGGACAATGTTGCTGAATAGTGGTGTTTCAACAATGGAAAAATGGGGAAAGGGAATGGAAAGGAAAGAAAATAAAGAAGGATGAATGATGGGGATGTTGGATGGGAAGTGAGGCTGAATGGATTGAAGAAAGAGGGAGCAATGCTTCACAAAATGAAGCTTGGATCTGCTTGTAGTAACATTGTCCTTTCATGGTAGGCCTAAGAATATGCAAAAGAATCAATTGTAACATGCCATTCCTTGACAGGGATTATTAGTAAAAGAAATTTAATCTAATACTAAAGAAATTAAATTCAGAAAAATTAATTGCAATGAGGGGCAGGAGGCTCCTCTAAAAAGAGATAATGTGAATCTGCCACACATGTGGCCTTAAAATATTCTTTGGAAATGGGACGCTGGTACAGACGGAGTTGATGACCATTCACTAATAACGGTGTTTTAGAGTCATCAATTGTGAGGAGCCTTACTGTTCCATTGAGGAAAACAATGTCCACTTCATAAGGTCCTAGCCATCTTGTACGTAGTTTCCCTTGAAATTCTTTAAACTGAGAATCATACAGTAAATCCCAATTACCTTTTTGGAATTGCGTATGATTGATGGTTTTATCATGCCATTTTGTTCTTTGTTATTGAATCATAGTTGTCTGATGAATGGCATCTAGTCTTTTTTCATCCAATTCATTAAGCTGCTGCAACCTAGCTGTTTGTGCATCATTCAAATCAAGGTTAACAGCTAAAGCAATCCTTAAGGTTTTGATTTCAAATTTCATAGGAAAGACAACACTTTTTCCATAAACTAATTCACAGGGGGAGAATCCTGTAGTATTTCTCTAGGTAGTTATGTAAGCCCATAATGCTTCAGGGAGCCTTTGAGACCAATCCTTTCTGTTTTCCTTCACTGTTTTTGTGAGAATGGCTTCTATTACTTTATTTGTGATTTCCACCTGTCCATTGGCTTGGGGGTGGAATGGTCTAGTCATTCTATGATGAATATGATGTTTTTGAAGGATGGATTTAAAACCATGAGAAGTGAAAGGAGGTCCTCCATCTGTGACTAATTCTCTAGGTACTCCAAATCTGATAAAGATATCTTCAAATAAAAAATCTAGAACAACTTCTTCAGTAGCTCTATGGAGTTCTTTAGCCTCCACCCATTTGGTCATATAATATGTGCAGACCACTATATAAACGTTTTGATTGGATGGAGGGTTAATGGGTCCTACAAAGTCTAAGGCCCATCTTTCAAATGGTTTGAGTACTACCTGAGAATTTAATGACATTTCATCTCTATGATTAGGTTGACCCATTCTTTGACAGCTATCACAGGCCCAAACATATTTCTTTGCATCTTTAAAAAGTGAGGGCCAATAATAACCCATCCTGAGAATTTTATGTGTTGTTCTCTTATCAGCAAAATGCCCTCCACAAGGGCCATCATGACAAGTTTTTAGTAAATCATAAACCTCATCTTCTCTAATGCATATTCATATTTCTTGATCAAGTCCTGTGTGGAAAAGACACCCACTTATCCAGCTATACCGAGCACTTTGTTGAATGATTCTCCTTTTCTTTCGGTGGGATAGGTGTTGTGGTAAATTCCCTGCAACCAAATAGTTAGCGATGTCTGCATAGCATGGTGACCGAGAAGATACTGCAATTAGATATTCATCAGGAAATGAATCATCTACTGGAGTATTATCATCAGGTGTTAACCGAGAAAGGAAATCAACAACTACATTTTCTTTTCCTGGTCTATCTACAATTGTAATATCAAATTCTTGTAATAATAGTAACCATCTGGTGACTCGAGCATTTGTGACAGATTTGTTCATTAAATATTTGATAGTTGAGTGATCAGTATGGACAAAAGTAGAATAGCCAGTGATGTAGTGTCAAAATTTATTAATAGCATAGATAACTGCTAAAAATTCATTTTCGGTAACTGTATAGTTAAGTTCAGTAGGAATTATATTCTTCCTAATGAAGTAAATAGCATAAGGGAGATGATTTTCTTCTTGTCCCAAGACAGCTCCTATTGCAGTATCTGAAGCATCAGAGGATATATGAAAGGGAAGTGTCCAATCAAGTCCTCTTAGAATAGGAGCTGTAGATAACTGATGTTTGAGTGTATCAAATGCTTCCTGACAAAGATTAGTCCACTTGAATTCAACATTTTTCATAAGTAACAGGTCTTTAATGACTTGTATATTGGATGGATCCACCTGAATTCCTTGAGATAAAATAAAATGTCCAAGTACTACTCCTTCACTCATCATCATATGAAATTTTTCTGTGCTTAAGGAGAGGTGGGCTTGTATACATCGTTTAAGTACTTTCTCAAGGTTTTGTAGTGCTTCCTCAAAAGAGACACCATAAGGGGTAAAATCATCCATAAAAATTTTCATAGGGTCATTAATCATATCAGAAAAGATTCCTATAACTTCTCTTTGAAAGGTTGTTCGTGCATCACATAGTCCAAATGGGAGGACTCTATAAGAAAAAGTTCCCCAGGGGCTAGTAAAAGTGGTCTTATCTTGGTCTTGGGTTGAATTTTGATCTGGTTATACCCACTGAAACCATCTAAGAAAGAGAAGAATTTCTTCCCTGACAAACTATCTAACACCTGATCAATGAATGGTAATGGAAAGTGATCTTTTTGAGTGGCTTTATTTAAGGCTCTATAATCTACACACACTCTCCATTTCCCGTTTTTCTTAGGAACTATTACCAATGGAGAAACCCATTCACTGTCAGATATAGGATATATAAACCCGACATTAAGCAATTTTTGAATTTCCTCTTTAAGAATTTCTCTTAAATTAGGGTTCATTCGTCGTTGAGATTGGCAGATCGGTCGACAATCTTCCTTGATATAGATACGATGAGTACATAATTCAGGAGATATTCCCTTCATATCTGTATAGTCCCATGCGAATGTTTCCTTATGTTCAATAAGTAACTTCATTAATTGTTGAGTTTCAACAACTGTCAAATTGGGGTTTATATTCAGTTTTTTGCCAGGTTCAATTTCTACTAGTATACTTTTAGAAGAGATGGTAGCTAATGTTTGAGGTAGGTCTTCAAAGTTAAGGTTTTCCTGGGTATCTGACTCCAAAAGTGCAGCTAGTTGATTATGTGTTTTTGAAGTCATAGAGGAGGGTTCACAAATAAAATTATTAATTACTTCATCCTCAATGGCATTTTTAAGGCTTAAGGCTTGTCTGATAGTCAAGATAGGTTGAATAGTTTGATCATCAAAGTCCACCCATAAGGAATTGTCATTATTAATCAAGGGTGTAGCGTGAGGGTAGAGAGTAAGCTGTTTGGTTTCATATCCATTGGAAATTGTCATTGAACCATATCTACAACTGATAAAGGCATCTGATGTGGCTAGCCAAGTCCTGCCCAAAATTAGAGGGTGACCCCCCAACTTTGTTTTAGGTTGTAATACCACAAAGTCAGCTGGATAATTCCAGGACTCAACTGAGATGATTAGGTCTTCAATGACTCCTTCTGGTTTGATTGTAGAATGGTCAACTAATTCTAGAATAGCTGGGGTATCTCTAATTTCATCCTTCAGTTGTAATGGTTGTGAAGTTTCAAGAATCATAATATTGATAGCAGTGCCTAAGTCTACTAGAACTCAAGGAATTATTGTTTTTCCAATTTTCACTGTGACGGTAGGATGGTCGGGATCACCATATTTAACTGGAGGAGCTTTACCCGACATTAGTGCAGACAAATCACCCATGACATGAACTGTGAGGGGATCTTTAGTTTCCCTACCGGGTTTCTTAACACAAATGTCTCGCATATTTCCGGCATAAATTGGTACATCTCTTAGTGCTTGTAATAGTGGAATTTTGACATAGAGATTTTGTAATTCCCCTAGAAGATTGAAAGCAGGTGGCTCAGGCATTTTAGTCAAAGCTAAACTCTTAGGGAATGGTAGTTCTGTTGTTTCAACAACAGTGTTTGAGGATGGTTGTACCTCTTCAGGTACATCGTGCTTTTTTATTTCTTTTTTATCGAAATCAGAAGAGGTAACATCATCAATGATAGGTTCTACTATTTTCCCAGATCATAAATGAATATCATTGCATTGTGTAGGGAAAAGAGAAAGTATAGGCTGGTTTTGAATATCAATGCATTGCACATCCTTATTGTTGGGGTTAGGGTTAGGTTGTAAAGGTAGTTGGGGCCTCATCATTTGATTATTCGGTGGAGTACCTGATGGTAAAGAGAGTGGTTGTTGAACATGTGATTGAAATTGAGGAAATAGATTTGGGAACGAGGGTTGTTGACCTCTCCAATTTGGATTCCATTGGTTAAGGTAAGGTTGTTGTTGTGAAGGCCAAGGTGTCCATATTGTTGGGTCTACAAAGGGAGGGTTTGTTTGTTGCATGGGTGGGTAATTCATTTGATTGAAGGGAGGGTAATTTTCTTGACTAAAATAAGGATAATTATTCCAACGATTAGAAGATGTAAATGGAATATTAGTATTCATACCTTGTCTCTATGGTTTCCATTTCCTTCTCTGTGTCAACAGATAGATAACTTCAGCTTCTTCATCGGTTGGTTGTAATGCTGCTTTGATTCCTGGTAAAGAAGGGAATTGTTGAGTTTCATGATCTTTATCACAAATGGTGCAAATTGGCTTTTTGTCCAATGGGCATTCCCTTCGTGGGTGCTTATCTCTGCATTTTGAAAAAAAGATGGACATAGTTACTTCTGCGTCGGCTTGTTTCTTTTGAATCTGCAAGGTGTCAATTTGTGAAGCAAACGAGCTTAACAATTCCGTTTTAAATTCCTCAAGTAGATTACCTATTTCATTAAGCTCTTGTTGCTCCCCCACTGGCTGATTTTTGAACTCTTGAAAATGTGGTATCCCTGTTGTTTTATCTATTCCTTGCAGCTCCTCTTGAACATATTTTACAGAGGTTAACAATTTCATCATATGATTCTTTAGATATGTCCCATTTTCCAAGCATATTCAACATAACTAGACAATCATCCCTTACTCCTTTTAATAATATTGTTTTAAGAATATCCTTACTTACATCGGGGTGACTAGATCTTTGTAGATTATACTGTAGCCTTTCCACAAAGTCCTCCAGATTTTCATCCTCTTTCTGTATCATCTTGAATAATTCCTCTCTTTTTTCTCTTGTTCGGCAATAGTCTTTATATTTGTCCAAAAATTTCTATTTCATATGATCCCATGTTGTGATTACATGACCTCCAAGACTAGTGAACCACCTTAATGCATTTCCCTTTAATTTTGTTGGGAATAGCTTTAATTTTTTAGCATTGGAAATGTAATCATAACTTCTGCATAATATGTCAAACTCGAAAAGGAATTCATCAGTATCTTCAGAAGATAAACCATGAAAGTTAGGTAAAGCTAAAAGTGGAATATTCTTCATGGGAGCTACTCCTCTAGGAAGATCACCAATAGGAAATCCTAAGGTAGAAAAAGAGTTTTCATCATTTACCTCTGATTCAAGACCTACCTGTTCTTCATGGTGAAGTTCTTCATTATATCCATCCATGGTTTCTTTTGTTTGTTCCCCTACTGCACTTGCTCAATCCTTAATGTTTTCTGTTGGTTTTTTAGCTGTCTCTGTTTCAAAGTTCTCTTGAAAGGAAGGTTGAGGCATTGGTTTTCGAGAGCTTGGTCGTTGAGGAACAACAGATTCAGATTTTGATATAATCTAGTTGATAAAAGTCTTTCTTCCTCCTCTTCCTCTGCCCCTACCACCTGTAGGGTCAGTTTCCTTGGGGGTTCTACATCCTCTCATGCAATATGTACATCTGAAAGAGAAACGTAAATGCTTTTGAAATCTATAATTGCCTTCCCCGGAAACAATGCCAAAATGTTGGTCACTATAATTGCTTATTAATTAAAACAATCAAGTGTCACATAAATTGTCAACCTAGGGAAGTTTGTTTATTTCAAAGGCAATCACACACCGTATATGCTCAATCTCAAAAGAAATCCAAAAATTTACACTAATCACACCTTGCCTTGAATAGATTGAAGTTCTACCTCGAATTATAGTGAAAGGAATCTATCTATTGCAGAGTTTTAAGATTCAAAAGGAAATAATTATTAGAAGAATCCTGGATTACATTAAGAAATAGCAACCTAGGAAAAAGGAACCTTTCAGCACACTGCAAAGAAGACTAACTATTACGTAACAGAAAACATGACCCTATTCCCCAAAGTAGGAATCCTCAACACCTGTCTCTGACTATCACACTTTCATAAACTCATTCTACAAACAGGATTAGCAATCAAAATTATTAACAAGTACCGAAGGCTAACTATTATGTAACAGAGAACATGACCCTATTCCCCAAAGTAGGAATCTTCAGCACCTGTCTCTTACTATCACACTTTCATAAACTCATTCTGTAAACAGAATTACCAATCAAAATGATTATCAATTACCTAGGAATGAATTGTATAAAAATGATGTAACAATCAATGGAAACAGAGTTTCAACAAAACAGAGTTTTAACAAGGTATAGATAAAAACAATACTAACTCACTACAGAAACTAATGGATGAATCTTGTGAAGAAGGTGGGCCCCTTCCTTCTCACAAGATTCCCCAGAAATAAAAGGGATTAAGAAGTAATGCTCAGAATGATCTTTTATTCATCTGTCAAATATGACAAGTTACAATATCCAAAGTGAACACACTCCTTCTTTGTGATTCCCCCCTAAGCCTTTTGTAATCCCCCTTTTTAATGTTGATTTCACCACTATTTAAAGAGGAGAATCCTCTTAATACAATTAAGCATAAAATTACATGTGTACATACAAATCTTATTCTTAGTCTGATCTAATCTTCTATGTTGGAATAGGATATTATAATATCCCGTAGAAAAATGTTGTTATAGTAGTTGGAATGGTGTTGGATTGAGGTACAGTTGTTGCGGCCGGTGTAACAACTTCTTTATTTATCTTTTCTTGTTACTATTGTTTGTAAAATACTATTTCAGCATCGCAAATCATGGACTGTTTCAACAACAGGATTTGCGTCATGTTTGACTGTTTCAACAATGTGGTCTTCAAGCATCAACAGTATATTAACTACAGTTCAAACTGTTTCAGCAACTATATATTTCCGATTAATGGCTAAGTATGAGAGTAATGTAAAATTACATGTAAAAAAAATTAAACATATAGCAAAGAGAAGAAACGTTATATACCTTTGGAGAAATAGGTTAAGGTGATAATGTACGCTTAAATATGAGTGGGAAATGGATGTAATGATAGCAAAAACTATGAGCAAAAAGGTACATTATAGGGTCCTAACACCCAATATAGGAGAATTTCCTCTTGATGCTTACCAGGGCCACTCACCACCACAAGCACACCCTTGTGAGTGAGTGTCACTTATAGTTAAACCCATTTAAGTGAATCTATCATTATCCACTTGTTAAACCACCAATCATGGGAGAATGACACTCGATGCAAACATAAACTGGAGGAATACTAGCACCTCAAGTCTTCTATCCTAAAGACTATGCCTAGGACACTCACCTCCACAATTACACCCTTGTGTTTGAGTGTCACTTACAGGTAAACCCATGTAAGTGAATATTTCATTCTCCACTAGTTAAACCACCAATCTTGGGAGAATGATGCCCAATGCTTCCTCCTGGATAAAAAACAACACCACGAGTCTTCTTTCCTTCAAAGACTACACCTGGGCCACAGGTACACCCCTATGAATATCTGTCTGATGCTGCAAATCATCTACACTCCCTCTTAGTGAGGGAGGCATTCATAGGTACACCCTTGTGAATGTCCGTTATCTTCTCATCTGTGGATGTGTACTAATGATTTATTGCTCCCTTATACATCATGTCTCAAATGAAGTCTTGCAAGAAGATTTTGAAGCCACACTACTTCAAAAATTGCGACATTGGATGTGATATACTTCGTCTCTATTGTACTGAGTGCTACAAAAACCTTCTTTCCTGAAAACGTAATTGATCCCAAGCTGAATCAACACCCTAAGGTGCTCAATTTTCCTATGGCACTTGTTGGAGCCACCCTTGTTTTTCTAGCCCGTCACAAAGTTCATTCTTAATGCTTGAAATCTAAAGATGGTTTTCATATTTCCCCTCTGAGATATCGAGATCTCTGAAGCTTTATCACGCGAGCAGCGATGATTATTATACTCTCGAAACGAGTCCTACCTTTTTCTAAAACATTTCCTCTTTTGTTCTACCTCGGGATCTCGTAGGTCGGATACTGTAAGTCGTATAAGTCACACGCCCCGAGCTACGAAATAGCGAAATCATTTTATTTTTTTTACTCGGGACAGTAACAAGGGTAAAGTTTTCCCTAACCCATGTTTAAACGTCGTCGGGGTTTTGCTCCTCGGCGTTCTCCAAATCCAAAAATTTAATGTCGTAGCCCCGATAGCCGAGAACACGAGGTCCTTATTTTAGTAACCTGTGTCAAGGTTAAAGGTAAAAGCTAAACCATGGTAACACTTTATGTCGGCATTTCACCACTCGGCGTTTTCCTTTTCAAAAGTTACACTGTCTAAACCCCGACTCGCGAAATCACGGTAAGGATATAAACGTAATTAATTAATCACTTAATCCAAGATTATTTTCCCTTTTAATTAAGTCATGTTATCGCGATCTTGTGGTTTCGTAACTCGGCATGCAAACCTCCCAGAAAATTATTTTCGAAGCTCCGAGTCGTGATATGACGAATATAATAATTATGAAATTAATTGAGCCCCAAATCACGATTACATTTATATTAACCAAAATCGATCATCGCAGTCTTAGGTGTTAGAGATTCAAAATGTTAAAGTAAAATCCCTGATATAACGAGTACCGAAATATTGATTAACGTTGGTAAAACTGGATTAATTAAGCTAAATCAATACATATCCCGAGTTTTGATGTCTGCATGATTTACGAGTTAGCCTTAGTCTTTCCATATGCCACTGGCATTTTAAACTGCCAAAATTTATGGCATTAATGAGGAAATAGGGTAAATCGATGAATATAAGATCGGATTTTTATGACAAAATTTATTTCTAAATATGATTTGACATACTTGTTCTAAAAGGTACCGAGTTTTCAAATATATATAAGATTTGTGGTTCATTATAACAAATGCATTTCATATTACGCAGAGCACATTATCTCTGAGCAGCTGACTTCTGTATGTATACGCATTTCTATCGCAGAAGAGCCAAAATGCAATCTCCAGCGATGGCTCCGCGAAAAGAATCCAAATCAAATGTTGAGGTTTCGAGACAAGGCTCAGACAATGTCGCTGATACTTCACCTCAAAGTATCGACTCGGTCCCGAATTGGTCGTTCGTTTCAGATGTTCTGCAGGCAGAATTGGTGGATTATTCCGATGACTCCAACGATAACAAAAAAGATGATATAACCACCAAGTACAAAATAGTCATCCAATCCGGAATGCACAAAGTAGCAACCAAGCCACGATTGATTCGATATTATGACATGGTCCAATGGGCATTCGACCATGTAGACATACCAACTAGAACCATCATGAACGAGCAGAAATTCACCATTGGGACTTTCAAGACGGAACATCTGCAAGCCATGTATAAGCTACCCACGACGTCCGACTACACATATGGCGTTGAATTCTTGGACGAGTTCAAGGAGAAAGAATGCGTACAGTATGATAAAACCATGTCCAGTTTAATAAAAGATTAGGTTTTGAACACCGCAAAGTTCAGAGCTGATAGCCACGACATATATTCAATCGCTTCTTTAGAACCAGAGTATAAATATGTAGTCGTGATGACATGCAGGTTATATGGGAGAGAGGACACCTCACATTTTTTTCTTCCGTGGGTGCGTCTAATGTTTCGGGTCACTGAAGGTAGTTCCTTCGAATGGGCAAAGATGCTTTCTGATAGCTTGACCAGTCGGGTCACAGAGTATCAGGCGCAGAAAGAGAACATGAAGGCATCTTCATTCTTCATGTTTGCATACATCATGGACGCGGTTTGTTTTTTGAAACCATTTCCCTTAATGAGCTGGAGTTGGACTCCAGCAGAAGACGAACCCATACACGTTTATCATGCAAAATTATGGGAAAACAAAGCGAAGATTTTTGTGTATGCAATATTTAACTGGGTGATGGTGCCCCTGCATGTCACCATTTTTGGTCACCCGCCACCCCGGATCTTGGACAGCATAGTAACGAATCTGAGAAGCATAGTAGACTGGTATGTGGAAGCAGAATTTTCATACCTCCAAGTTTTCGGGGCTTCGGTCCCCCCGCGTGCATTGCCATTGTTCATTCTCGACAAGTTGACTTGTCATAAGGTCACTAGGAAAATAGTAATTGGTGGTATAAGCAAAGAGCTTAAGGGATACTCGAAGAAGGTATGGCCACATTTTCCTGTTCATTTGAATTCTTATTCTTTATTAGATTTTGGGCATGCCAAAGCTGAGGCTGTAGCCCTGGAAGACCTAAATTTGGTCTCCATTGAATACAAGAAATACGATCCGCAGAGGGTCGTGAGCAATCATTTAGCCAATTGCGGGCTCAAGAGATTTGATCACGAGAATTCACCCTCCGATTACATTTTCCAAGGCGCAAGGTCCTATGCGGAGATTTTGGCTCAGATACAAACTTTAGCACCCGAAGAAACAGTCTATGTTCTGAAGTTCCAGGAACATCGACATAGCTATCTTCCCGCAGTGTTGCGAGGTGAGGGTCCGAGTACGTCAGAGGCAAAACATAAAGATGCTGAAGGCTCTAAGGATGCGACTCACGATCAAGGAAAACACCGGGACGAGGGAGAGAAAACTAAGAGTCCTAAAGCAGAGATAACGACTCTTGACCCACCGAAGAAGTAGAGTCCGGTCACTACCCCGGGAAAATCAGCGAAGCAGATCAGAGAACCTATCACATCAGTTACTCCCTTGCAGTCGACTCAGGGAAATATTGAGGCAGGTTAGATCTTAAATGAAGAGTTGAGGCCTTTAAGGATATCAGAACTCCCTCCGAATGAGTTTTTCTTCGATAAGAAGAGAAACGCAGTAGTAAAAAGGGAACTCTATCAGGAAGGAGAGTCAAATGCCAATAAATATAAAGTTATAACTGATGGAAAAGACAAGAAGAATGAACAATTTGTGACTGAAATAGCAAGGACATTAGGATCATATGCCTCGACGAATCAATTTTCAGTCGGGCTCTTAAAAAACTAGCTTAAACGAAAAAATCGTCTCATTAGGATCCTTGAAGCCAGACTGGCCACAACAACAGAGACTGCTAAAGACTACGTGAGCGTAGGAATAGAGCAGGCCAGGTTGGCCGATAAAAACGAGATAGAGCTGCTCAAAACTAAGCTTGAGAAAGAACAGCTGGTGGTCCGAGATGGTCATATGCAAGCGAGCCAGCAAAGGGATTTGATCGAACAGCTGAAGGCTAGGGTGGAGATTGCCTAGAACAGAATGATAAACATCGGGATGTTCAAATCCCAGGTGATTGAGATTCAGAGTAGAGTCTCTGCGGCACAACAAAATTTTCTCGCCAAGGTAGAAGCGATCCAGGACAACTGTTTTCTAGTCAACCAGGTTTCAGAGAATTTATCTTCTAGAGAGAGGGAAGCTGGAGCAGCTTGGGTCACCTTCCAAGAAGCTGTGATAGCCACAAACAATAGGGGTTCGGGAAGTACTCCCAGGTTCACCATTTTGAAACAAACCAGAGGAAACATTCTATTAAAAGAATGGGAGCACAACATCGCCGAAGGCAAGCAGCAAGCCAAAAAGATAATGAATTCCTTAGAAAAGGCTTTTAGTTCTATAGACGATGATCTGCTAGGCATTGATAGCAGAGGTAATGTTGAGGCGTTGATGCAAATGGATATGGAAAAAACCTCGCTTGATCTGACGGAAAGAGAGGAAAGAGATTCGACCGACATTTCCCAAGTGACTATGGTGGACATGGTCCAAATAGACAAATGCATGATTAGACCAAGCACGCAATTATGCTCCATCGACATCATAGACAGACAGTTGGAAGACAGGTTGCAACAGTTAGCCTGAGAATGTTACTTCTTTGAAGCCAACTGTCAAGCAGAACCATCGCATCTAATATCTCAGCTGGTTGAAATATGTGTTTCCTGTACCGAGCATGCGCGAGGACAAATGTCTAGCACCAAGTGAAGACAGAGAAGAAGAAATGGAGCGATTTCTCTCCTCCCTGTCATAACCGAAATTTTGTGACTATTGAGATTCTATCTTATTTGTAAAATTGTATAAATATACCACAGAAAGAAATGAAAAAGGGTTGGACCTTTTTGTGTCGATTGTAACAGAGTTTTTTACAATTTGAGAGTTAATACAAAGCAAATCTAAAGATTCTCAATTCCGCCACAACTATGTTATGAGTTTGTTTTCTTGTATCTCATATTTTGTTTCATGTCATATTCCTAACTGATGAATGCTTCGTTATAATTTAGTACGACCACTACTATACAAAATGAATTTTGGTTTTCTGTAATTGTTTACTGTTTTTCCTCTGTACCAGCTATCAGCGGGTGTAAGACCAGTCCACACTTTCAAAATTCTACACATATTCTCTGCTACATTGAGTTATTTCTTTACAATTTTCCTCTTTTGTTTATACGTGAGATTCTCCCTTGATAGGAGCCTTACATCATAGACAACTAAATGTTTTTCTACCACCTCATACATTTTACTAAGATATAACTCAGTTACAGGAAAGAGCCTTTGATTTGCATCCCTATTTTATTCCTGAAACCATAAATTCTCTTTTATACGACCAAATTGAGACAACACATAATCTCTCTCTGAAGTTTTTCCTACTTTTACTGTTCCTCCATGACTGTCCCTGTACCAACACAGCCTAATATCGAACCCGAATTATCAAATCAAACCCATATTTCCTTAAACCTTTTCGACATTATTCTTAAAACAACCACTACCTGGGTTGAACTTGAACGTTCATGGGTAGCCATTGAACATGATATAACTATCTAGGAACAATTGGAAGATAGACAACGCCAACGTAGGAATCTTCCTTAGTTTCCTTTGCTGAAGGTTGACGTTTCTCTCTTCTCCACATTTTAGCCACTTTTGGATCCCTAGACACTGTACTTCTAAGCCTTAAGTACAGACTCTGGAACAACATATTTCTGGCGCCGTTGCCGGGGACCGAAGTTACGAAATCTTTTTCCCTGGGAAAACAACATTTGTTTTTCGTTGAAAGTGTTACCCTTTGATAGTGAACAAAGAGTACACACCTTTTTAAGGCTTTCTAATCTTTCACTTGGCGACTCCACAAATAATAAACTGGCATCCGGTCGAAGTAATACCAAACAAAACCCGGATGGTAAGCAGATTACGCCCGTTACCGATCCTGAGAATATTCTAAAGGCGAGAGGCTCTCTTAAGCCAACCACTGCAGTTTACAAACTTAAAACCCCACAATGGAAGACTAAGAGTTCTTTTGAACCCTCAACTTCGCTCAGTCCTCTCTTTGATACTAAAGTTTCAACGCCAAACTGCTCCGAAGTCAGGAGTGAGATTCATCCGACAATCCCCTTAGTACACAAAGGAAAGGGCCCTCTTGAAGGTTTGTCAGTTTTTGACATACCATCTTTCCTTCAGTTGAATTTCCTGACTTCACCAAATTTTGAAGAGTGTGTTACACACTCGGTTTCCACACCCGTCGGTTCTTCTGATTTCGTCTCTTGCAAATCCGAGGAACCGAGTCCTCGCGTTCCTTATCTTTCCTCGTCGGATTTTCCTCTTTGCGAAGAAAATAAAGATTCACTTTTAATTTTCCGAAATCCCCTTTACAAATTTCCACAAATAACGATGGCAGTTATCAGAGGAGGAGGTGTAGGGTTTACAGGAGGAGGTGGAGGGTTTATCGGAGGAGGAGGGGTAGGAGCCCCTCTAAGAGGAGCTAGAGGCCAAGGGCCTACCCCCCCTCCCATATTTTTTGCGGAAGTTGCAGCCAGATATGCTCCCTTAGTATTTCCCATCCCTCTACATGACCTTCCCGAAAATTACATAAAAAATTTACCGAAGTTCACCGGGGAAGGGGATCTGACCATGGCCGAACATATTAATTTCTTCGATCAATTCGCTGATATCCTGGGTATCGAACATGAGGACGTATATTCGAGACTTCTTGTCCAAACCTTTGAAGTCAAGGTCCAAACTTGGTTTCGGAGCCTACCTTCAACATCTATCTTGTCTTATGATGCTTTGGAAGATGCTTTCCTCAGACAATGGGGCAAGAGAAAATACCATCTATATTATTTAACTGAATTTGGGTCTTTCAGAAAAAGGAATTCAGAAACAGTCATGGAATTTATTCAAAGATTCAACAAATTGTATAATAAGATCTTAGCCGATGATAAACCGTCCCAACCTGCGGCCAAAGTAACTTTCGCCGGAGCTTTCGAACCGGATTTTTCACTCCTTTTGCGAGAAAGAAGGGGAGCCACCCTAAACTGAATGCAAGATGATGCGGTAGAAATAGAGTCTAATATGATGGCTTCGGGTAAGCTTAAATCTAAATGAGAAACGAGAAACCGATAGACCAAACATTTTAGAGAATAAGAAGGTCCTTTGGGGTCTAATAGATCCGCAGATGATAGGGTAGACGATATGGCCAGAGTAATTAAAGAATTGTCCAATAAAATATCCAGAATGGAGCTCGAACAGGTCAAAGCTAACTCTTTCCCCAAAAATGATTTCAAGAGGAACCCCAACCCCCAAAACCAACAAAGACAAATAAAAAATGATGATCAAAAAATACAAGCTCCCTTAAAGAATGAAAATTTTATAGGAGCGAATGATTTTCAAGACTTCAGAGATTTGGATAATGATGTCATGAACTTCGGTGATGACTGCACTCAACCATATATGACTCAAGAAGACTATGAAAAATCTCTAAACACACAACAACCGTCGAATAAGGGTGAAGAAGGTGATCACACTGATCTCTGTGAATCTCAACAAGAAACTGGGATGATAATGGCTGAGATCCAACCCAAGTATAACTTAAGATCTAAGAGTAAGCCCATATCAACTGCTCAACCCAAGAAAATCCTCCAAAGAGGTCAAACTTATGAGCCTACTCTGGAAGAGACCTTATTACCCAACAACAAAACTAGAGTAGTAAGCACACAAGAGTTCGAAGTGGAAAAAGTTGAAACCCAAGCACAAGGAACCAAAACAGTAAATAAAATTACATCTTCAACCAAGACCATGAGTGATAAAGCGGTCTAGACGAATAAGTCGGAAAGGAAGGATTCAGAAGTCTCAACCAAAGAAATAGACAAGGTGAGTGGAGCTTTCGTTTTTGAAAATGAGATAAATAAAATTAAGATACCAATCCCTTTGGTAGAATTAGCAAAAAACCCCGTTTATCGGAAGCAGATTACCAAAGCGATGGGTGTCTCTGAGCTAGAAATCCAGTGTGATGTTTTAAACCTAGAAGATGACAAACCTAACATCACTTTTGGTCCCCATTTTGAAGGGGCCAAAGACACCATTTCTCCCTTTTATATCACTCTAAATGTGTATGATCAATTGCTACATAATTGCATGTTAGACTCTGGATCCTCCCATGACGTTATGCCTAAGACTATTATGGACAAATTGGGTCTCCAGATCACCAAACCTTATGGAGATATTTATTCTTTTGACTTGAGAAGGGTTAAGTGTATGGGGATGATAAAGGATTTGGTAGTTACCCTGGCGCAGGTCCCGGTTAAGAGTATCCTGATGGATGTGGTTATTGCAGATATTCCCCCTAAATATGGCTTACTATTGTCTAGGTCATGGGGAGCCAAGTTGGGGGGCTCTCTTCAATTGGATATGACGTTCGCCACAATTCCTGTGTTTGGTGGTCAGTTTACTCGGCTGTACAGAGAAACGAGATTAGCATATACAGTGAATGAACCTCAAAACCCAAACAATTTCCCTATTTACATTGCGGACCAAGATCTGGAAAATTGTATCTTGTCTTTTGATGATGGTTTAGATGGTTGTCCAAAGGAAAATGATATATAGAGAGAAGAGTCAAGTCACATGACAGAGGATCTGTGTAACACCGGTGTCTGGAAAATGTATTTTGACGGTGCTTCATCTTCTGAAGGGGCAGGTGCATGAGTGCTTTTAGTGGCTCCCGAAGGTAAGTTCATTGTTCCTTTTTCCTACCGACTGCAGTGGGATATAGATTACACTAACAACATATGCGAATATGAAGCGTTGGTCTTAGGATTAGAGGCTTCCAAGAAGCTAAAGATAAATAACTTAGAGGTATACGGAGATGCAGAGTTAATAGTCAAACAAATAAACTGACAGTACCTAGCCAAGCATCCCAGATGAAGAACATACATAAATTGTGCCTGGGATCTCATGGAAAACTTTTTCTCGTTCGTAAATGTCTACTTTATCCCTCGCATAGAGAATTTACATGCTAATGCATTGGATAAAGAAGCTTCAACCTTCTCTCCTCCCATGACTTTCAAATTGAAGTATCACATTGAAATCAGATACAGACCATCTATACCCGACAATATCCAACACTGGCAGGTCTTTGAAAATGACGAACAAATTAAGAAATTTCTTGCAGCAGTGGGTGAATTCTCTGAAACTCATGCAAACCAAGAAAATCAAAATGAACCGATGTGGATCATGCAAGAAGGGGAAGATCCTAAAGCCTTCCGAGAAAAAATTGTGGATCATTGTATGCTGGTCCTTAAAAACAACCAGATTCCGAAAGGATTGATTCCTTTAGAAAGACTTTTTTATCAGAACGAAGTACCTGTAAAATCCACTTTACAACCCCAACTAGAAGAAGTGGAGGACTGTGATATAGGAACTGAAAAAGAATCCAGGGTGGTAAAAATATCCAAGTTCCTCCCTCCTGAAGTGAAAGTTAAGTATAAAGACCTACTCAGACAGTATAAAGATGTTTTCGCCTAGTCTTATGATGAGTTAAGAACGTATGACACTTCCATAATTGATCACAAGATACCTTTGAAGCCTGGGGTCAAACCTTTTAGGAAAAATATTAGGCAGATTAACCCCATTTTGTTACCTGTGATCGAAAAAGAAGTTAAGAAACTTTTAGACGCGAAAATAATCGTACCTCTAAGATACTCAGACTAAGTAGCAAACCTGGTCCCGGTCAGGAAAAAGAGTGGGGAAATCAGACTGTGTGTGGATTTCTAGAACTTAATAAGTCATCTCTCAAGGACAATTATCCGCTGCCCAAAATGGACCATGTGTTAGAAAAAGTAGTTGGAGCAAACCGAATGTCTATGATAGATGGGTTCTCTGGTTATAATCAAATCGCCATGAATGAACAAGATAGGGAAAAAACTTCTTTCACCACACCATGGGGTACGTTCATGTATGACAAAATGCCTTTTGGTTTGATGAATGTAGGGGACACATTCTAGCGCGCTATGGACATCACTTTCATAGGAGAAAGGGACAAGTTCGTAGTCATTTACCTCGACGATTTGACGGTTTTCTCTAAAACCGA
The DNA here is from genome assembly GCA_009831015.1 of Picea engelmannii. NCBI lineage: Eukaryota > Viridiplantae > Streptophyta > Pinopsida > Pinales > Pinaceae > Picea > Picea engelmannii. The sequence goes on from ML826135.1 coordinate 31,599, forward strand.
TGAAGAACACTTGATGCATCTTAAACAGACTTTCAAAAAATGCCGCAGGTTTGGTCTATCTTTAAACCCAAAGAAATCACATTTCGTCATGTGGGAAGGTAAGCTTTTGGGCCATATCGTATCTAGGGATGGAATCAGGATTGATCCTAAGAGGATTGAAGCAATAGATACTATAAATATTCCCAGAAATGTAAAAGAGATTTAATCTTTCTTAGGAAGAATAATTTTTTTATGAAGGTTTATCTCGAATTTCGCTGAGATCGTAAAATTGATCATAGGTATGTTGAAGAAGGACAGCGGAGTAAATTGGACAACCGAGGCCAGAGCATCGTTTGCGCACATTAAGAAATTCATAAGCGAGGCACCTATGTTAGCAAGACCCGACTATCTAAAAGATTTTCTTATCTTCTCATTTTCCTCCGAACACACTATCACCACAGTGCTCCTACAAAAGAACGAAGAAGGATTCAAACAACCGATCGCCTTTTTCAGCAAGAGCCTTAGAGATGCAGAACTGAAGTATGATATAATAGAAAATTAGGCATATTCCATGGTAAAAGCATTAAAGGCATTTAGAACATATGTACTACACTCAAAGATAATTGCGTACGTGCCTACCAGTTCTGTGAAAGATATATTGGTGCAGCCAGATAGCGATGGAAAAAGAGGGTGATGGCTCGCGAAAATCTAAGAATTTGATCTGGAAGTCAAACCGACCAAATTGATAAAAGGGCAAGGCCTGGCCAAACTCTTAGCTGAGTCGAATTTCAGAGCCCTAGATATCAATTTCCTGCAGGAAGGCGACGAAGACATGGACCTAAACGAGCTGAATGAGGAAACAAGTCCAAACAAGATCGAAGAGAAGTTCTTATCATCGGGTTGGTACAAAGACATAGTGTCATACCTGCTAACTCTAAAATGCCCAAATGAAATATCACCATCTAAAGCCAGAACTTTAAAACTCCATGTAGTTAAATATTGTATCGCCGAAAGTCAGCTATATTGGAAAGATCCACTTGGTTTCATGTTAGTCTGTTTAGTTGAATCAGAAACTCAGCAGGTTATAGACAAATTTCATGAGGGAGTCTATGGGGGGCATCACGCATGGAGAGCTACAACTTACAAGATCTTGAGGGCTGGGTACTACTGGCCAAAACACTTTTCGGATGTCAATGCCAAAGTGCGTGCCTGCAACCCTTGTCAACTATTCGCAGGTAAACAGAAGCTCCCAACACTGCCTCTAGTTTCAGTCAAAGTTGAAGCCCCATTTCAGCAATGGGGTCTAGACTTCATAGGAGAAATTAATCCCCATTCCAGTGCTCAACACAAGTGGATCTTAACAGCTACATATTATTTTACTAAGTGGGTGGAAGCCATTCCAACCAAAAGGGCAATAGACTCGGTGGTAATCGATTTCTTAGAAGACAATATTTTGTCAAGATTCGGTTGCCCCCAAAAGATAGTTACTGACAATGCCCAGGCCTTTAAATCTATGGCTATGATCAGCTTCTATCAAAGGTATAACATCGTTCTTGGCCATTCCACAACATATTACCCCCAGGGCCGATTCATCTAACAAAATCTTGGTAAATACAATAAAGAAGGTATTAGATGAAAATAAAAAAGGTCTTGTCATGTGCACTTAAAATATGCATTGTGGAGCCCGCATGGGTGTAGACGGATTGGAAAGTGCCGTGTAAATGGAAGGAAATTTGTAAAATGAAGTCTCATGTTCGATTCTCACCCGGATTTACTCGTGCTCCATTCTTGCGGGCTGGGTGGTTGCACCTAGGGTTATAGTGGTAGCCGATGGGGATCGACCCTGTGTCACGCGAGTACGAGAACCGCGAGTTGTCGATTCCCCCAGTAT
>ML826135.1:33486-54126 GCA_009831015.1 Picea engelmannii
TATATATATGCGTTGTGGGAGAATTTCATAAGCAAAAATAGGTCTATCGGCATTTCACCTTTTCAAATGGTCTATGGGACAGATGTTGTCCTACCTGTAAACCTAGCGCTACCAGTAATGAAGTTATGGGAAGATCAAAATGAAGAACCCAATCATGTCACCAGGAGAATTAATCAACTGATTGAGGTTCAACAACATAGAGTCGAAGTAGATGAAAAGATGCAGAAGTACCAATATGACATGAAGGCATTATTCGACCGCAAAGCAAAGGACAGAGAATTCCTCCCAAGTGATTTAGTGTTAAGATGGGATGCAAGAAAAGAAGAAGCAACGAAACATGGTAAATTTGACCACCTCTGGTATGGGCCATTCACGGTCTCGGCTCTGGAAGGAAAAAATTATTTCCTACTGGAAAATATAGACAGAGAAGTCCTTAATGCCCCTATCAACGGGTGGTATCTAAAGCATTACATGACGTAACAATCGCCAGATTCAAAAAAAAAAAAAAAAAGATGAAATTTTTTAATTATTATATATATTTTGTGTACATATATGTATTTTCATTTAAACATTGCTTTTGATTTTCTTTTTTCGTTCATGAACTTTCGACAAATTTTGTATAAGATTCGTATTTTCCTTTTACAGGATTCCATCTGCATACGAAACAAGTAGGAGAAGTAAACTAAAAGTCGGTGTCGGAAATAAATCGGCATAAATAGGTGATACCTAAAGTAATTTCATATTGCGCAAAGAAAGTGAAATGAAAAGGTAAAGATGAGATTTCTCAAAAGACATGTTATAAAGGGATGTTAAAGAAAACCGAGGTAACACCATTCAAACTGCAACATCAACTGAACTGATAAATAACCGAGTTGTTTCTTGGTTTAACAATCTTTGAAAAAATTAAGACAATTTAAATGATTCACCCAATCTAAAAACAGTCAGTCAAAGTAAAGTATCCCCGAAAATATCTACAAGAGTCAGTTTTGAATTGATTGACCTCTGTATTTTCGGTCAGTAAGTCACTACCTGGCATCCTTTCTATCTTCGGGTTTACCTTTTAAAAGTTTATCATCTTTCCAGTTTCATATACGAAGGGATAAAAGTTTTTCGTGTCAACCTCATGAGCTTCAAAGTAGATTGTGGAAAGAAAGCGTGTCTTCACAACTACTCGATCCCCTGCTAAGCGAAGGAACGTTTAGAGTGATCCTAACTTTCCTAGGTTTTTCAACAGCATCGAAGGATTGAAGCTTGCTTAAATAGAATGCCCTTAAAAAGTTATTTTCCTTTTTCTCCCTAAGAACAAAGATGTTGTGAAGGTCAAGGGAAGGTTGGTACCGAGTAATCAAAGTAAGTTGACAGACCTGTAATGAAAAATATTACACAAATATCAGCCCTGATACAAACTGATTGCCGCCATCTTCGCACTCTAAAAAGAAAATTATAAGACAGGTGGTGAAAGGAAATTCAGAAATGATTGCCCCCACCTAGTCCGAGAGATGATGAAAGGAAATTCAGAAATGATTTCCCTCATCCCAACATTTGAATGTATAAATATATTCCGAAGTGGTGAAAGGAAATTTAGTACTAATAACTTCACCGGGGTACTGAATAGGCTCGTTGGCAGTGAAGCAATATCTGAGATATCTGTAAGGCTGTTATACATGAATATCACTCTACTCTGGTAACCAATTCTTTTTAAAACCTCCACATCCCAAATTCAGACGGGACTTCCCAATTAAAAAAACATAATCTTATTCCTTTTGATGCAAGCCGATAGCCGCAAGATCTGTTGGGTCTCCTAGGATTGTTTCGATTGTCTTAAAGAAGACCTGAATTTAGTAGCGGGGAAGGGAAAGTTGTGAAAGGGATTACAACTAAGTTTAAAAAGAGTATCTGATTTTGAAAAATCTTTTCAAGGTAAAGAACGAAGTCTCTTTTCCCCTTCGATACCCTATTCTAGGGAACCTTTTCGCCTGATTGAGCTATTGACTCCATTTACCCAATATTGGCACGTGGTCTACTGTTCTTCCCGCCTCATAGGAAGGCGGGATCCCTAGTTGGATCCGCCCTTGTTTTTCTAGACCATCACAAATTTCATTCTTAATGCTTGAAATCTAAAGATGGTTTTCATATTTCCCCTCTGAGATATCAAGATCTCTGAAGCTTTATCACGCGAGCAACGATGATTATTATACTCTCGAAATGAGTCCTACCTTTCGTTAAAACATTTCCTCTTTTGTTCTACCTCGGGATCTCGTAGGGCAGATACTGTAAGTCATATAAGTCACACGCCCCGAGCTGCGAAACAACGAAATCATTTTATTTTTTTTACTCGGGACAATAACAAGGGTAAAGTTTTCCCTAACCCATGTTTAAACATTGTCGGGGTTTCGCACCTCGGCGTTCTCCAAATCCAAAAATTTAATGTTGTAGCCCTGATAGCCGAGAACACGAGGTCCTTATTTTAGTAACCCCTGTCAAGGATAAAGGTAAAAGCTAAACCATGGTAGAAATTTCTGTCAGCATTTCGCCACTCGACTTTTTCCTTTTTAAAAGTTACACCGTCTAAACCCTGACTTGAAAAATCACGATAAGGATATAAACGTAATTAATTAATCACTTAATCCAATATTATTTTCCCTTTTAATTAAGTCATGTTATCACGATCTCGCGGTTTCGCAGCTCGGCATGCAAACCTCCTTGAAACTTATTTTCGAAGCTCCGAGTCGCGATATGACGAATATAATAATTATGAAATTAATCGAGCCCCAAATCACGATTACCTTTTTATTAACCAAAATCGATCATCGTAGTCTTGGGTGTTAGAGATTCAAAATGTTAAAGTAAAATCCCTGATATAATGAGTACCGAAATATTGATTAACGTTGGTAAAACTGGATTAATTAAGATAAATCAATACATATCCCGCGTTTTGATGTCTGCATGATTTATGAGGTAGCCTTAGTCTTTCCATATGCCACTAGTGTTTTAAACCACCAAAATTTATGACATTAATGAGGAAATAGGGTAAATCGATGAATATAAGATCGGATTTTTATGGAAAAATTTATTTCTAAATATGATTTGACAGACTTGTTCTAAAAGGTACCGAGTTTTCAAATATATATAAGAGTTGTGGTTCATTATAACAAATGCATTTCATATTACGCAGAGCACATTATCTCTGAGCAGTTGACTTCTGTATGTATACGTATTTCTATCACAGAAGAGCCAAAACGCAATCTCCATCCATGGCTCCACGAAAAGCATCCAAAGCAAATGTTGAGGTTTCGGGACAAGGCTTAGACAATGTCACCGATACTTCGCCTCGAAGTATCGACTCAGTCCCGAATTGGTCATTCGTTTCAGATGTTCTGCAGGCATAATTGGTGGATTATTCCGATGACTCCAGCGATAACTAAAAAGAATATATAACCACCAAGTACAAAATAGTCATCCAATCCGGAATGCACAAAGTAGTAGCCATGCCATGATTTCTTCCATATTACGACATGGTCCGATGGGCATTAGACCATATAGACATACCAACCAGAACCATCATGAACGAGCAGAAATTCACCATCGAGACTTTCAGGCCAGAACATCTGCAAGCCATGTATAAGCTGCCCACGATGTCCGACTACACATATGGCACTGAATTCTTGGATGAGTTCAAGGAGAAAGAATGCGTACAGTATGATAAAACCATGTCCATTTTAATAAAAGATTGGGTTTCGAACACCGCGAAGTTCAGAGCTGATAGCCACGACATATATTCAATCGCTTCTTTAGAACTGCAGTACAAATATGTAGCCATGACGAAATGCAGGTTATACGGGAGAGAGGACACCTCACATTTTTTTCTTCCGTGGGTGCCTCTAATGTTTTGGGTCACCGAAGGTAGTTCCTTCGACTGGGAAAAGATGCTTTCTGATAGCTTGACTAGTCGGGTCACAAAGTATCGGGTGCAGAAAGAGAATGGGAAGGCGTCTTCATTCTTCATGTCTGCATACATCATGGATGCAATTTTTTTTTTGACATCATTTCCCTTAATGAGCTGGAGTTGGACTCCAGCAGAAGAAGAACCCATACACATTTATCATGCAAAATTATGGGAAAACAAAGCGGAAAATTTTATGTATGAAATATTTAACTGGGCGATGGTGCCCCTGCATGTCACCATTTTTGGTCACCCGCCACCTCGGATCTCAGAAATCATAGTAACGAATCTGAGCAGCATAGCAGACTGGTATGTGGAAGTAGAATTTTCATACCTTCGAGTTTTTGGGGCTTCGGTCCCCCCGCGTGCATTGCCATTTTTCATTCCCGACAAGTTGGCTTATCGTAAGGTCGCTAGGAAAATAGTAATTGGTCGTATAAGCAAAGATCTTAAGGGATACTCGAAGAAGGTATGGCCACCTTTTCCTGTTCATTTGAATTCTTATTCTTTATTAGATTTCGAGCATGCCAAAGCCGAGGCAGCGGCCCTGGAAGACCTAAGTTTGGTCTCCATTGAATATAAGAAACAGGATCCGCAGAGGGTCGTGAGAAATCATTTACCCAGTTGCGGGCTCAAGATATTTGAGCACGAGAATTCACCCTCGGATGACATTTTCCGAGGCACAAGGTCCTATGCCGAGATTTTGGATCAGATACAAACTTTAGCACCTGAAGAAAGAGTTGATGTTCTGAAGTTCCATGAACATCGACGTAGCTATCTTCTCGTAGTGTTGAGAGGTGAGGGTCCGAGTACGTTGGAGGCAAAACACAAAGATGACGAAGGCTCTAAGGATGCGACTTCCGATCAAGGAAAACACCAGGACAAGGGAGAGAAAACTAAGAGTCCTAAAGTAGAGATAAAGACTCTCGACCCACTGAAGAAGCAGAGTCCGGTCACTACCCTGGGAAAATCAGAGAACCTATCACATCGGTTACTCCCTTGCAGTCGACTCAGGGAAATATTGAGGCAGGATGGATCTTAAATGAAGAGTTGAGGCCTATAAGGGTAGAATAACTCCCTTCGAATGAGTTTTTATTCGATAAGAAGAGAAAGGAAGTAGTAAAAAGGGAATTCTATCAGGAAGGAGAGTCAACTGCCAAGAAATATAAAGTTATAACTGATGGAAAAGACAAGAAGAATGAACAATTTGGGACAAAAATAGCAGGGACATTAGGAGCATATGCCTCGGTGAACCAATTTTCAATCGAGCTCTTAAAAAACCATCTTAAACGAAAAAATCGTCTCATTAGGACCCTTGAAGCCAGATTGGCCACAACAACAGAGACTGCTAAAGACCAGGTGATCGTAGGAATAGATCAGGCCAGGTTGGTCAATAAAAATGAGATAGAGCTGCTCAAAACTAAGCTCGAGCAAGCACAGCTGGTGGTCCAGGATGGTCAGATGCAAGCGAGCCAACAAAGGGATTTGATCCAATAGCTAAAGGCTAGGGTGGAGATCGCCGAGAACAGAATGATAAACATCGGGATGTTCAAATCCCAGACGATTGAGATTCAGAGTAGAGTCTCTGTGGCACAGCGAAATTTGCTCGCCAAGGTAGAAGCGATCTGAGACAACTGTTTGGTAGTCAACCAGGTTTTGGAGAATTTATCTGCTAGAGAGAGGGAAGTTGGAGAAGCTCGGGTCGCCTTCCAAGAGGCTATGATAGCCAAAAACAATAGGGTTTTGGGAAGTACTCCCAGGTTCACCATTTCGAAACAAACCATAGGAAACATTATATTAAAAGAATGGGAGCACAACATCGCCGCAGGCAAGCAGCAAGCCAAAAAGATAACGAATTCCTTAGAAGAGGCTTTTAGTTTTATAGATGATAATCTGCTAGGCATTGATAGTGGAGGTAATGTCAAGGTGTTGATGCAAATGGATATGGAAAAAACCTCGCTTGATCTGAAGGAAAGAGAGGAAAGAGATTCGGCCGAGATTTCCCAAGTGACTATGGTGGACATGGTCCAAATAGACAAATGCATGATTAGACCAAGTGCGCAATTATGTGCCATCGACATCATAGACAGACAGTTGGAAGACAAGCTGCAATGGTTAGCCCGAGAATGTTACTTCTTTGAAGCCAGTTGTCAAGCAGAACCGTCGCGGCTAATATCTCAGCTGGTTGAAAGATGTGTCGCCTGTACTAAGCATGCACAAGGATAAACGTCTGGCACCAAGTGAAGACAGAGAAGAAGAAATGGATTGATTTCTCTCCTCCCTGTCATAACCGAAATTTTGTGACTATTGAGATTCTATCTTATTTGTAAAATTGTATAAATATACCACAGAAAGAAATGAAAAAGGGCTGGACCTTTTTTTGTCGATTGTAACAGAGTTTTTTTATAGTTTGAGAGTTAATACAAAGAAAATCTGAAGATTCTCAATTCCGTCACGACTATGTTATGAGCTTTTTTTCTTGTATCTCATATTTTGTTTCATTTCATATTCCTAACAGATGAATTCTTCGTTATAATTTAGTACGACCACTACTATAGCGAATGAATTTTGGTTTTCTGTAATTGTTTACTGTTTTTCCTCTGTACCAGCTATCAGCGGGTGTAAGACCAGTCCACACTTTCAGAATTCTACACTTATTCTCTGCTACATCGGGTTATTTCTTTACAATTTTCCTCTTCAGTTTATACGTGAGATTCTCCCTTGATAGGAGCCTTACATCATAGACAGCTAAATGTTTTTCTCCCACATCATACATTTTACTAAGATATAACTCAGTTACGGGAAAGAGCCTTTGATTTGCATCCCTATTGTATTCCTAAAACCATAAATTCTCTTTTATACGACCAAATTGAGACAGCACTTAATCTCTCTCTGAAGTTTTTCCTACTTTTACTGTTCCTCCATGACTGTCCCTGTACCAACACAGCTTAATATCAAACCCAGATTATTAAATCAAACCCATATTGCCTTAAACCTTTTCGACACTATTCTTAAAACATCCACTACCCGGGTTGAACTCGAATGTTCATGGGCAACCATTGAACAGGATATAACTATCCAGGAACAGTTGGAAGCTAGACAACGCCAACGTAGGAATCTTCCTTAGTTTCTTTTTTCGAAGGTTGATGTTTCTCTCTTCTCCACCTTTTACCCACTTTCGGATGCCTAGACACTGTACTTCTAAGCCTTAAGTACAGACTCTGGAACAACAACAATCTCTTCCCAATCAAAATCTGTATATCCCTGCAATATCACTTCACCACTTGAGACATATTTGAGGCCATATCCAATTGTACCATGCAAGTACCTCAACACATGCTTTGTTGCAATCCAATGGTAGTGTCTTAGTTCTACCATAAACTGGCTCAAGATGCTTACTACAAAGAAAATTTTCAACCTGGTGTTAACTAGGTACATCAAGGATCCAATCAACTGCCTGTACATAGTGGGATCCACCAAATCTGAATCTAAAGTAGAATCACTCAACTTCTTCATATTTGTCTCCATAGGTGTAGTCATGGACTTGCATACCATTATATCGAACCTCATGAGTATGCCCTAACTAAGGAATATCTCATCTAGTCTTTTTCACACTTCTAATCCCAATATTACATCCATCAAAGATCCTCCACCTTGATCTTTGAGGCCAACTACATCTATCACTGAAGCAAACCCTACTATCCAGTCTGCCTCATTAGTTGTTTCCTCTGTGACTAAGAAAAAATACATACCCCAGTCCTCCTGACTAGATTCCTCCTATATCACTGTAGCAACATGTATTAAAACAAGGGAATCTTCCCAAAAGATCTCACATCTCCTAGGATCCTCTTAAGATTCTGTCTGGCCTCCTCAACTCATGGAACATGTCTGTCACTATTAGAAGATGTCTCTCTTCCACCTGAATATGAGTGGGAACTCCATATGAATGATCGACACCCAATCTGAGCCAACTTACTCTCTTTGAGATGAGACTCACTCTGAGTCCACATGATCCCTATGAAATTTGACTCCCTATGAGTCTGTACAATCTCCGGAGTCATTTTCTCCCTTTGCACTTGCTAAACTCCTTTGAAGTTTGATATCCTATGAACTATCCTAGGAGACTTCTCCTCCCTAGTGGATCTTGAGGGTTGACTCCCTATGAACTATTGCTACCTCTAAGCTAGTGTTTGGTGGGGCCATATGGATCACCACTAGTGAAGTCACCTGATCCTCCTCATAACCATGACTCTATGAGAATATTTGAGGTTGTTTGCACTCTTAAAATTATCACAGGGAGTTTCATGTATTACTACATCCTGCAAAGTATTACGAATCCATGCTGGCCTCTACCTGGTCACTGCAACGTCTCTAGGTAGATCCACTAGCCCTTCTAGCTTTAATGACTCTTCCTGATGATCTAAAGAGTGAATGTTTTTATCTAAATGGATATGTACAGTCATCCTTCAGAGCCTCCTACTCCTCACTATCAATCTGCATGTAATACATTTTGTATCCTACAAGGTACCCTTCTTTTCAGAAGGTTCTAACTTCATCCTCTTCTCCTTCGTATATGGATGCATATTGTCATGTATAGAACTTATTTTCTGGATAGTCTGATCTATGTATCAAACTTCACACCATAAAATATGTTTCCTCCTATAGTCGTAACTATAGCTCCCTCCCAGAGCTATCACCTACGACTTGCCTGGAACAAGAACAAAACTTTTCTAGTGTTGTGACCAATTATTCCTCCATGGTAACTTGCCCAGAAAAAAAACAAGAGTAAGAAAAAGTACAACACTTCTCTAGTGTTGTTACCAAGCATTCCTCTGCGATAACCTGCCCGGAAGAAAACAAGAACATATCCATGGTAACCTCCATGGAATTTACAAGGCAACCTACCTGGGACAAAGACAACGACCAAGAAAATATTCTAGAAGAGATCAATTTAATTTTGTAAATAATTTCATCATTAGTACTAAACAATGAACATTTACATAATGATAATCATACTAACAATATTCAAGTTACTAAACATTTGATAGAAAAAATACTCAACAATAATAGACCTCTAAAGATTGTTGTCCTAGTTACCACATTTACTTAAGATAGAGTAATATAAAATATCAAACCTGATATGAAAACCTAGAGTATTGTTGTTGTTGTCCCATTTGATTTTGAGTTGTCATATACTATAATAGACATCACCATTGTTGCCTACAACTCTTGGGATTCCTCTGAGTGCACTAGATCTAAGATCCCTTTGGATCTACAGTCACTACTTGGACAAATGTCCTTTTTCGAAGTTTACATATCCTGCAAACACCCTCATGATTTAACTTATATACAAGTGCATACCTATGAAATTTGTAGCACCATCCATATTATCTTATAATATGAGATAGTACATCATATAAAGAAGAAGAAGTGATCCAAGTGGATATCAGTGGCCACCCACCTTTTCCAAATGGCTCAAAAAAAAATTCTGGCAATTTTGGTAATTTACTATTTTTAGCAGGTTTTAACTTCCGGCGCCATTTTGAGGTCCCAAATGAAGGTTTTTCGAGATCAAGGTTCTCAATGATAGCTGAAGGCATGATTGAGCCCCCAAAATGAATCTCCTTGATGATACCTTTCCAACGAGCTATCACACATGTAAAACAGAGATCGTATGCAAAAGTTACAACCCCGGGAAGTTGATGTACTCACTTACCCAAACAGGGCCCACATGACTTTTGGCGCTTCATCTCCTAGGGTTAGGTTTTTGGATGTCTAGGGTTTTTGGCATTCCTGCTTATTGTAAAAAGACCTTCAGAGCTTCATTGTAATCATCTTCTTTCGAATGTGAGTAGCCGTCACATCTCTTCTCAGAGATAAGTTGCCACCATTCTAGCGAGTCTTTCATTCTATATTTTTACAGTCTCTGTACATTTCTTTCATTAATAGAAATGATGTATTATTGTATCTATGTGTTTATGGTTGAATCTATGATATATTTCTGTTATATTATTGGATATACGTGATATCTCTGTGCATTTCTTTATTATATCTCCGCTCTCATTTCATGCCGAAAATAATCCAGATCAAGAAGTTAGAAATATGAATTAGAAGGTTCAATGTCCTTGAAAATGTCAACAATCCTAAAACCCTAAAAATTCAACTTTGACAGAAAGCCAATCTAAGAGATGCAACAAGTGCGCTAGGGAAAGGTGAGTTTATCTATGCTAAAATTCTTCCCAAATCATACCAATAGTTTTCACGATCTTTCTTCAATGCTTAAATGGAGCCAACATGATATTATTGTCTTATATTTCTTTCTAGTGCATTCCAAGATCTTCTGTAATGGTTTTTTTGTATTTTCTTATGGAGAATGACTGCCCGAAGTTGCAAAACTTCAACACCTCTTCTTCATCCTTTTCACTTTTTCTAACTAGTTGTAAGCTTGACTAGGTCCTTGAGTTATAAAAGGACAACAAACAATTCACTTCAAGATTGTAACTTGAAGGAGCTAAGTGGGATAACTCACTAGCCCTCTCACCCCCCTTACCTCAGGGGGATTGTTTCCTTTTTCATATCTTTTTCTTTTCTCTAATTTTCTCTAACTAAACAAGATAAAATCAACTAAAATAAACCAAAATAACACTGCAAAATGTTTCCTTTTCACTTTTAGATTAGTTAGATTAATTTTTATTTTCTTGGTTATTTCAATTATTTTTCCTTTTTTTTTTTAAATTAGTGAACCTTTCTCGTCAATATATTAGTATTCTCTCTCCCTCATGATTCTAATTCAATCTCGGAATCATTAGAAAAGATCTTGAATAGTGTGGAGTAGTTTAATTAGAAAACTTTTTACTATTTTTACCCAATACAAGGATCAACATTTGTTGCTTGCATGTGAGTTCAGGGGGATACTCATTAAGATTAGTTCTTTCCCTGTTGGAAGTATGTGTAGTTTCGCTTGTACCAACTTGAGCAACACTAGTTAAAACGTGACACGTGATAGATTAACTTTAGTTATATTTTCTATTCCTGCTCAGGTTTACAATCTTGCAATCGTGAGTGGATCAACCCAATTCTATCCATCTCACTTAATTAACTTAATTGCAATCCAATTGAAACCACTTAACTAATTAAAACTTACCAAGAGAAATTCAAAACATTTATCTTGCAACAACACACTTTTGGCACTAGTCTCTACAATATTATCCTTTTCTTTATATCTCATTTTCTTATTATCATTCTCATTGGCAATTATTGGATGTGTCATTATATGTTGCTAGAATAAAGTTGTCCACTTTTGTTTCATTATTTAACCCCTAGAATTCTTGTACTTAGATTATTCAACCTTACTTTATTTTATTAGGGACTACCTCCCTTGGCTTTGCTAGGATTTAGACTAGACGGATGAGTCGAGTGTTAGGTGACAACCCAACTCGAGATTTCCCCCCAAGGTTGCACCTAGTGAATTAAATATTTATTTCACATGACCCGAGGTGCATATTATGCAATGACAATAAGATGGACATTGGATGTTTTGATGATTATCTTCACAGATTCCACAAGCTTATTATTTTTAATGGAAAATCATTATTGGCATCCTTCCTTTTGCATTTAGGGAATAAAATAACTAGAGCTTTTTTATCCTCTTCATGTTTTATTTTGTCTTGCATAATATCTAATTTCATGACAAGAGCTTTCATTCCCTCTTGTAAGGTCTCAATTTCAGACTTTGTGAGACATGGTGTTTCCCTTGAAGACTATACAACAACACTTATCCGTCCTTTGTTACTTTTTCTTACAACTCTAGACTCATTTTTTGAAAACTTTCTTTACATTCTCATATGATAACTTAAAGATATCACCATTTGCAAGGAGGTTCAAGGTTTCATAAATTCCTCTCACACCTCTCAGGAGTACTAGTTTAAGGGATTCTAGATCCAATGTATAGGTGTTATCTCTCTTGTAGTTGAGTTGGAACCCTTTTTCACAATCCTTTAAGAATTCATTTTCTTCTTGGAACATTTGAAATATCCCATCCTTGGTGTCTCGGGATTTGCAATAATATTTGTATTTGTTGAAGAAAGTGTGCTTAGTTTGATCCCAATTGTTGGTATTATTTCCATCCAAACTCATGAACTACCTTAAATATACTTCCTTCTATGTGGAAGGGAAGAGTCTCAACTTTTGGGCATATGTTTTGCAATCATAAGTTTTACGGAGAACTTCAAACTCAAAGAGAAAACTATCTTGGTATTCAATAGTCAAACCATGGAAATGGGGAACAAAAAATTGATTTATGTTCTTCATTCTAGTTTCCTCTTTAGTTTTGTAAGTTGGAAATTGAAAAACCTCAAGTTGATCTTCTTCTTCCATGGTATCCAAGGATGGTGATTTTTCTCTAGCTGCAATGCTTATTTCAGAGTAAAAGGATTTATAAAAATCCCTGCAACATTGTGTTCTCCTTCGTCAAAATATTCAATAATAGGTTTGATGTTTGTTGGATTTGATTTAGCATTTTGCCTTCAAAAGTCTTCAAAATATTCTTTTTCTTGTGTTTGGCCATTGGTTCCTACTTTATTTTCACTAGAAATATGGGTCTTTGATAGAAAGTGTCCAAACTTATCCCTACATTTATGCATGCAATCTATTTATGAATCTAATATATGTGTCATATTTAAAAAAAATAAATCAAATTATACTAATGTAATTTTTAACAACCTCCCCAACAACAACATTAAAAATGGAGCTACGTAATTACCACCAGAATGAGGAGGCTCCTTAGAATAAATAACCATTGTAAAAATATTATAATTAAAAAATAGTCAAATCGTTAACCATCATGTTTATAGCTTCACAAGGTCCACATTTCAAAGCAATGATCATTATAGTTCAAAGGAATAAGAGCATTCATAATAATTTATTAAAATAAAAGTGTTGTTGTAAATGAAAGTATTGATAATATAGAATTGGTATAAATCAAATACTCTATTCTACATAAAGCTAAATAAACTCACTGTTAAAATAATAGGTACGCTAGTTTTCACCATAGATAACATCACTATATTTCCACCCAACCATAGGCACAAGTCCACCCTCTAGCACCTTAACCTTGACAGATAAAATAATTTCAAAAGAAAACACTAGAAAAAATAGCCAACCAAGGTAGCGTACCAATCTCTGAAGCTAGCGCACCAAGAGAGAAACCAAACCACAATCCAAATAGCAAGTCACTATTGCAATAGTTGAAACTCTCCTCCAATCATGTGCGTCACTAATCCTTATGAGGTTGTGAGTGAGTGTGTCCTAAAATGAGCTCAAGATCCTTATATTTATAGTGCTCCAAGTCAACTAATTGGGTCAATTTCTCTTTCTTGGAGGCTAATAACTTAATATTAAATATTTTCTTGAGCCCACTTGTATTCTAGGTTTCTTGTTCATTTGTTAGGGTTTTTCTAGTCCTGGAATATTATAATCTTGTGAAAGGTTACACGTGGAGGTTAATATCTCACGCAACTACTGTAACATCAACACTCCCTACTAGCTAGGGAGGTATTAATAGTAATTGTCTTGAGCACAAACAAACCATTCTAATGGTAGCATCATCATAGCCACACATGTTATCTCATGATCACAAATCAAACCATGACCAACATCATCACTATCCATATAGATAGAAATCATATCCAACACTAGTAGTAGTCTCCATGGCAATCAGATAGTAGCATATATGTTATAGCAAGATTTGCCTCACCATTTCTATCTTGCACAGAGGGCCTTTTTCCATTTCCCTATGCAGACTTGTTATCCCTTTTTGATGAATCTAGAGATAAAAATAAATATTTTTCCACATATACGTGCCCTATATACTATACAACATGTGTATACATAGACTGCTCCACTACAGCCCGCGTAAATCGGGATGTGTGCCAGAAAATAAAAAATGAAGTCAGGTTTCCATGTCATGACAAGAGATCTTTGATCCTTGGCCTTCCATGTACTAGAAAAGTTACAACTCAGCCCTTCAGTTACATTTTGAAGGCTATAAGAACACAATTCTGAGCTATGGAAAAGAGGAGAAAGCATTCAACTTTGAGAGCAAAGTTACTATGGAGAAATTACTTCATATTGAGTCTGCATCCCTTTGTCCCTCAAGTATGAACATAGTTTTCATCCCCCAAGCTCTTTCCCTATTGTTGAGAGAACCTCATTGTCTCCCTTCTATGAGATTTCCTTTGGCGGAGGATTGAAGTGGTGGAGGCCTAGTTGGAAGGAGCCTGGTTTCTTGGTTTTGAATCGTGCCGACACAAAAGTCTGTAATGTTATCACTTATGTTGATCATTCATTAATAGAAATACTCCTTTCCCGTCCTATTGGTATCTTGCAAATATATGATTAATATCCATGGGCATGTTTGTTATGTTTATTAATGGATTATGCTATCTAATGTGCTAACCCCTTTGTATTATCACTATATAATTTCTCTACTTGTTTGTTGACAACTTGTTGCAGGTATAAAGCTTTGGGTCGAAGTGCTCAATGGTGGAACATCATCAAACATTGGATCAAGGTAGGCCTCTTTATTATCTTGCACATTAGTTTATATAGTATGTGTTGGAATTGAGCTTATTTCTATAGTCATACATGTCTGTTGTGGTTTACCCTTGCCATAGAGAGTTTTTTCCTCATAACAAAATTGGCGACTCCACTGGGGAAAGATATTATTTCTAAGGGTTGAAGTACTTTTTATACTTGCATTTTTGTTTTTCCTTTGTGTTTATTGTAGTATCAATGCTTGACAGGTTCTATTCACTCTGGGTCTGAGTTTTGAACCTTTTTACCCTTGCATGGCCTTGTTTTCAAGCTTGTACGTGCCCAATTGCCTTGACAGTCGCATACACATGCATGTTGTCTCACTACAAACTGCGTATATACGTTATCTTTCTTTGAACATTTGTGTACACCTTATTTCCTTCCTTGGTTTCTTGGTTTGGTGGTTCTTGGGTGTGATTTGATGATTGTTGAGCCTTCTTAGGTCTCTGTAGTGCATGTTGAGATTCTCTGGGTTGACAGGAAACCTGTTTGGAGTTGAATTTTTGGGCGTAGTCTTTCTCATTGTTTTTCATTTTTTATTTTTCCTTGAACTCTAGGTTGTTTCTTGGTTGCTTGGTATTCTGCACGAGTCATTCTTTTTATACACAGTAGAATTTATATATCGGGATTTCTTTTCATTCCATGCATTTTCTCTTTAATATATTGAAAATACAAAAAAATAGGCATTTTACATTGCTTGGCATTTTTGTCTTATGAATCTTTATCATTATCTTAGTGCAGTTAGTGAAAGATTGCATTTTACTTCTGAATTGCAGAGTTGAAATTGAAAATTGCACTTTTTTTATACGCATATCATTCATTGAAAAGTTAAAATTAGACTTTGCATTATATATATATTTATTTTCTTGCAAAGTCATAATATCATGAGTTTCACTTCCATACCCTTTTGAGTAATCACAACCAATTCAATTTATGCTTTAAATTAAAATTGATTAGTCACAATTTTATTTTTTAGGGTGCACAAACTAGTCTAGGATTTAGTGCCTTGGAATATGATTTTGTGAGTAAACTTCTCCAAGGAAATTAAATCAACATATGTGTCTGAGACAGGGAGTTGAGAAGCCCATTGTATAATTGGTAAGATCAGGAAGCTCAACTCACACTGGAGTTAATCACGAAGTCACACGAAGTTAGTTTAAGGGATAACCCCCAGATACTCACCTAGCATCAAAGATATTTCTATGAATTTATTCGTATTTGGGGATCTTGATAGTACCCATACCTCTGTGAGAGCCGGTGATTTCAAGGTTTTGGTCTTTGCTACCCTACCCATACGGTAATCCATACTTATGACTACTCGCATGTGCATCGGTTATATAGTGGTTTATTATTTGCTTGACTTAGGTATCTCATAGGTTACTTACAGGGGTTATTCTGCTTGTACCCTAGGTCAGATAGGGGTCGAACAACACACAGCCTTTACGGAAGATTACCTCTTCAGGGGGATCCGACCGAATGGTTTTTAAGCCCACAAGGGGCCCTATAACTAAGTTTGTTACCTCGAAACTTTAGCGGGGAGTATCAAGTCCCTCTTGGATGAGGCATACCTTCTTTAGCGAGGGAGGCCACTCCGCCACTTTAGCCCATTTGCATGCATATTGGCCATTTGAATTTTTGGTATGCTCTTTGACTACTAGTTGGCCTTAGTATATATTTTTTATTTTGTAGAGTCATAAATCATCATGAAGTCGGACCAGCTTCCTCACCGGTCTTGTTGATTATTACATTTACCACCAATTTTTTATTTCTTTCCTTCTAAAAGGCGTAGAATTATTAGGCATGGTACACACACATCCACCTTTCAAACTTGTGGTTCCACAAGGATGGGTACTGAATCTAGTCTTTAGAACATTGGGAGATCTTCTACTCCCATACCCACTATAGTTAATGGCACCCCTTCGACTCCTGCAACTGCTACATTTGCTGTGCCGGAGACATATACCAGTACTATGGATCGACTTGTAGTTAATGCTTCATATCTTGCCTCAAACCCTTTTGGGGGTTTTGGTCATTTGTCGAGTTACAATGTTTAGTCCATCCCTATGGATTCTAGTTCTTTTTCTTATGATATGCCTAACTTCACTTCATAGTTTTCAACTGCCATCCCAACGGTTGGCCCTAACGCTAGCCTTGGACTTGGGGGCACTACACCTCCTTACACTCCATTTTTATTTGGTGGTTCTCATATCCCTCAAATGAATCCTAATGTAGGAAGTGTTCCTGCTTTGAACCCTGAGTCTAATACTTTTACTGCTGGATGGAAAAACCAAGCTGGCGAACAAGTTTCACCCTATATCCCTACCTCCTCAGTGTCAATTCTGACCAATACTTTTGGCATGATGAATCCACTTCAATCCTTCAGGTTCTGACCCAGAGGGGGTCAATCTTACACTTTGGGCAACCCCCAACCTGGATCCAATCTAGTTGGGGGCACTTTTTATAACCCCCAGCCGGGATCTAATCCGACTGGGGGCAATTTTCATAACCCTCATCAGAACATTCCTGCTAGAATGATGCACAACCCACCTTATATGAATCAGTCTGGAGGAGGGCCTTATAATTCCAGAGAGGGATTTGGTTCTTACCAGAATCCTGGGTGGAATGCAGTTCCCAACACACAATATTTCGCAAAAGGATGGGGCCAGATGTCACAAAACTGTCTCCCTTTTATGGCCATGCTTAATCTACCTGATTTGGCTAAGTTAATGAATGACCTGGTGAGTCATGATCCCACATGGCCCCCCATCCCCACCAAGCTTTCTTCGGACATCCCAAAGTTTGAAGGTAAGAATGGAGAGGACCTTGGTGATCACGTCACTACCTTTAACCTTTGGTGCTCATCGAATTCTCTTAACCATGATTCTATTAGATTACAATTGTTTCGACGCACTCTCATTGGAGTTGTTGTGCAATGGTATATTGAGCTACCTATGGGGACATATGGGTCATTTAATCAGTTGGTGATGGTATTTCTCAACCAATTTCAATTTCCCATTCGTTATGATGTTGGCCTCGAAATTTTGTCGACTTTATGCCAGGACACCGCCACTCATATCTCAAATCATATCCAGGAGTGGCGTAGACGGAGGTGGTTTATTAAGACTCCTATACCCCCGACCTTTCTCCTAGAATGGTTCTTAAATTCTTTGCACCCTCCTATCTCGAAGGACGTTGCTACTTCTGGGGTCTCCACTAAGGAATAAGATATCTTTAGAGCGCAATAGATAGATTTGATATATGTTCAGTCTGGGATGTTATATCACCTTCTTCCAGAAGCACTACGGTCAAGTTACGACCCTAGGCAAAAACCTGGACCTCATGTTGATGGCATTGTAGGATCTGCCAATGTAAAGTCCGCAGACTCGACGACGATCCACTTGAATACTTTGTCTCTAAACCATTATGTTGGAGGACTAGCCTCATTTGTGTCTTCCAACCCCACTCAGTCGGCGGATGTACATTCTATTGAATCGTTGAAAAACCCAAATGGTGACCAACAACCAGGCAAGAATAAAAGGAAAGGTTGAAAAAATCGTAAGGGTGGGAAAAATGGTAATAAACCCAAGGACAAAGATAATAATTTCAAACCAAATGATAATCCTGGAGAGCTAAATAAAGAGAAACGTAAGGTGAAGTTTCCTTGTAAACTTTGTACCAATAAACACCTTACGCATCCATGCCCCAAACTCACGTAGGCTGCGAGGATTTTGAATCTATCGCCTGATGTGCTGATGAATCCATTCCCACATAACCATCACTTAGCCTCAAGCTCTTTGAACACCAGAAATGCGTCTGGTGGAAGTCAAAATCCACCATTGCAAGATGGCAACCGTGTTTGTATCAATACAATCGATGCAAAGATTGATATAGCCACCCGCTCTTGAGATTATAGCTCTTCAAAAGCTAGTACCAGTATAGAAGCTCCTCCTCCCCCTCTGGAGACAAACTTACAGAATGAGAAACCAGAGCCACCATCCTGTATTCCAAAAGGATTACTCAAGAGCTCTACTCACAACCCTAATGCTAAAGCCACCTAGAACTACTCTATCGTTGAGGATCTGGGCCAAACCACTTGTGCGATGTCATATTTGGAAGTACTCCAGACGTTTCCATTACAAAGGAATTCCTTACTCTCTGCTTTAAGAGCTCTAGAACCTAGTGGCTTAAAATTCATCAAGCTTGACGTCACGGATCTGAAGCTTCTCTTACCTTACCATGTGGATTTCCAAATCCATGTGGATTATTCTAAGTATACTATCAAACGTGTGGTCATTGATGAAGGTGCTTCCACCTCTGTGATGTCCCTGGTCTATTGGAAAGCTCTCGATTCTCTAACCCTTTCCAAGTCGTCGAACATGTTGACTGCATTTGACAGTCATTCCTTCCACCCTCACGGTATTCTCCATGCCTTTCCAGTCCATTTAGGTGGAAGATGGTAGAGGTAGAAGTAGAGGTAGTTGATCCACCTCTTGATTATAACCTGTTACTAGGTCGCAATTGGACCTATGTTATGGTCTTTGTCGTGTCATATGTGTTCTGTACACTTTGTTTTCCTCATCAAGGGGAGATCATGACTATCGACCAGTTATCCTTTGTGTACTCTAGTCCTAATGCATCTGTCGGACCGTCAATCCCTGTAATTGACAATTCTTAGCCGACAACTGAGAATATCGGTGTCGAAATGTATTCTTTTCTTATGGGTACTTTCGACTTCTCGACATCGAATCACCATGTTTACGCCATGTCTAGTAGGCCTGCTTCGACAGAGAGGTCCATTCCTTTATGCACTTCCTATTTTTGTGATCCATCGACCCTACCTTCCCCAACTTCTTCGTGTGAAGGTTGATCGCATGCTAGCGTGGCCATGCCACTACCAGTAGTGGAGATTGTGTATCAAGTTATTCTTGACTCTTTCGTCGATCTTGATCTTGTTACCTCGTCGACATATGAGGAGGATCTTGTTCTTAGTTCTATATGGGTCACCTCACTGTCTTGCTCGCATGATTGCTTAGATGAGACTTTGCCTTCAGATGAATCCATCCTCGAAGCAATGAACGGTTCTGATAGACCTTGAGATGATATGCATAATTGATCTTATTTTCTCCCAAGTCTTGAAAGAATCGAGCAAGATGACTTTTGGTATACTTTGAGTGAGATAATCGATCACACCGTATTTCCACTTGATACGCACAACATTTATGCTGAAGGAAATATGTCGACTATTTCTCCAACCGTCTCGATCGATATCTCTCATACCCCTGGAAAGATTGAGAACGTAAATATAGTTGCAGATTGTTCGCCAGAAGAAATTATGATCTACACCAATCTCTTCAAAGAATTTCGAGATGTATTTACTTGGTCATACAAAGAGATGCCAGGTAACAAACCTCATATTGTGGAACATGAGATTAGAACTTACTCAGATGCTAAACATGTTCGACAATGTCTTAGAGTTGTGAATCCTAGGAATGCCCCTGCGATTAAGGTAGAGGTGGAGAAGCTACTTAATGTTGGATTCATCTACCCAGTTTATTTGACCGATTGGGTATCCAACCCTGTTCTTGTGAATAAAAAGTAAGGAAACATCTGTGTGTGTGTGGAATTTCGTGACCTGAACAAGGCTTGTCTTAAAGATAACTTCCCCACACCTTTCATCGACCAGATTCTCGACGAGTGTGCAGGAAGCAAGATATTTTATTTTATTGATGGATTTTCAAGTTTTAACCAAATCCAAATCAAACCTGAGGACCAACACAAGACGGAATTTATATGTCCTTGGGGTACTTTTGCGTACCGAAAAATGCCTTTCGACCTTAAAAACGCCGGAGAAACCCTCCAACGTGCCATGAATTTCACTTTTCACGATCTTAAGCACATATTCGAAGCCTACCTTGATGATCTCGCTGCTCACTCCTGCAAGAGAGTGGATCATATTATGCACCTCCAGCTTGTTTTTGAAAGACGTTGTTACTATAGAATTCAGTTAAATTCTCACAAATGCATCTTTTGCATTAAGTCTGGTCCTATTTTGGGATTTTTAGTTTCCGAGACTGGGATCATGGTAGATCCTCTCAAGGTTGAGG